>JAHXMU010025421.1:484779-541039 GCA_019455685.1 Philornis downsi
AAAAAAAAAAAAATGGAATTGAAAAATTGAATATAATGTTTGCATTTGAACATTTCTTATGGTTAAACAAATCTAAAATTAGCGTTATCTTTACCTCCAGAGCAATTTTCTTAAGATTTCGAAGTACCGAACAAATTCGGAGCTCAAAATCTGCGATGCACAAGCATCGATTCGAATGAGTGATGTTCATCCTTAATATAAAATTTAGTGTAATCTAATCGTGAGTTACCAATCGTACGTTAATTGTACTAATATATTTATACATACAAATTATAGCCGACACATCTATTGTAAGCTACCAAAGTTTTATTGTGATTTGATGTAGAACTTAGGAGCTACTATGGAACACACAGACAAGTGCTGATTTTCACATGCATGTAAAATAATTGCATTTGAATTGTGAAGAAAGATAATAGTTTATGAATGAAGCACAGCCCCGTTCTGCGTTTTTTTTCAGAAAATCGATATAAATTACACCACTGTAGCTTTTTTAAAGCTCCTTTCTGTTTAAGATATTTACAAAAATATGCATTCTTTTTGGTAGATCCGCAGTTAAACCTCTATATATGATGGCTTATTAAAAGTAAAAAATATTCATTAGGCTTTTGACTGCAACTTCTTCTTTATCTTCACATAATAGTTTTCTTTATAAACATTTTGTTTTACTTGGTTAATTTCCATCTCCGAAGTAATCAAACGGGAAAAATCACTTCAATTTTGGAGACTTTTTATTCCATCTTTACGCCGGCTATGTCCCTGTAGCAAGCACAGAGAATAAGGACATATATACATAGTATACACATAAATTACGTATGAGAGGATAAGGGGAGAGAGAAGAGAAGTGGGAGGACAAGCGGAATATTTTCACATCCACCAAGAGAAAAAAGTGCTAACAACAAATAGACTATTTAAAAGCGCCACAGTAAGATGGCCACACAAACAGACATCTTAACAGGATCTAGATACTCCTATGTAGTACTATTGGCTTACAAATGCACACACACACACATACGCATTTACTTCTTTAGTACATGGTAACGGCAGATTTTTGATGCAAAAGAAATATACTGTAATAGCATTCAGCATCTATAGCTATAAATGGTTGATTTTACATATTTTATTGGGGATCCTGCGTTCCGTTTTCTTATTATAAAGATGTGTTGGAGGAATGCTTATATATGGGTGAGCAAGTATGTATGTAACAGTATGTATATTTGTGTGCACTGTCTGTACTTCTATTTATTCCAAGATTGTTGTCAAACGCAATGTTACTTTAATGTTTAATGATGTCATCGCAAATAACATTATTGGTCATATTACTGTTACTTAAAAGAGAGAGTCTTTGTCCCGCATATAATTCATTTGCCAGGATCATTCTCTGTGATTGTATGTGTGTGTGTGTTATGGATGCGAGAGGCCGGTATATCATTAACGCTCCTAAAATATTTATTGAATATTCCATGCACACAATAAAATATTTCTTAGCACTATAGCTGAGTTAAGGATTCCATTTGGTTTTTTTGTTATATTTTATCAATACTCGTATGCTAAGTGTTTGTGTTATACTGCAGCCAAGTCACGTTTCAAAGAATGGCCACAACTGCAATTTTTGAGGGGGCTTCTTTTACATGTTATCAAGTTATCATAGGATATTAAGTGCTATCGTTCAACTTGCTCCGCTGCATGCAACACTTCATATTTTATGCACGTTAACATTTATATTACACCATTAAAATTGAAATTTTTAAATTTTATACGTGCGAAATTGTTAATGTTTATATTTATAAAGCATGCCTAAGAAGCGAATAAGCGGAAGGATGCTAAAAGTTTGTTTGGATCGAAGTTTATTGATGTCCACAGTGTTGTGAATGAAGTAGCAATATTTCCTTTTTTCAAGCAAAAAATTAGATAAGCTAATTTTTCTAATAAAATATCGTATATATAGAAATATATTTCTGGAATTTTTCAACACGCAATTAGACCGCTTAGAAAAAAATTATTCTAAAATAAATTTACACAAGATTTTTAATGAACGAGTATCGATAAAACATATTTTGTATGCAGGTTTGAAGATGTATACCACAAGATGGAAAAATTAAATAAACAAAAAGTGGACGAACTGCATAGTTCCTTTTCGCATCTATTAACTTGCCTTCAATTAATCAACAAATAGTAAAAAAATTACGAAAATGCCAAAAAAGACGCATTATCGTAGAATTGAATTCAGTTCTTGTATGGCTGGGATATTCCCAAATGCATTTTTTCCCCCTTTTTGTATATTCTAAAACATATTATAATACGCTTTTGCCAATTTTTTATTGAGATTTCGTATTTTTTAGTATTTTTCTACAGCTACGAACACAATTATGGTGAGAATATTAGTTTCGATTGCTCATTTCCGGATCAACCAACGGCCGCCGAATATTGATTTTAAATAAAGAATAAATGTAAGAACTGGCGAACTTAATATTGAAAAATTCGTATTATTTATTATTTTATTTTCATATCGCAATCCAAAACGACATACAGCCGACACAGGGTGTCTCCAAAAAAAGTTTATATTTATTAAGTCTACTGCGAGAATGCAATAAATCTGTGGGTCGAGAGGGAACTCTGCCAATTGGTAGCCTGGCTCTTGGCAATTCAGTCGCTGTGGAGTATGGTAAACGAGCCGAGCGTTGCGCGTTGATTCTTCTACACTACTGTGAAGTGTAGAAGATTCTGCAATATTCGGTGGATTCTTTACTCAAATAATGTGTCAAGGATTCCTCTCATTTGAAAGTGGAACAAAAAATTTGAACAGACCGGTGGTACACCGAAAAATGCGGGCAACAAAGACCACCAAGAACGGTAGAAAATGCATAAAGTGTCAATCAGTCTGCTGGTGATGATCCAAACATTTCCGTAATCTCACAAGTGTTTTAAATGGGCATACCCGTAGATCATAATTACAGCGCATTTTAAACAAAGACCTAAAGCTGCAACCATACAAAATTCAATTGCTGCAAGAATTAAAGCTCCAGGCTGCTAGTTAGAGGCTTGACTTCATGAATTAGGTAATTGAGCCCTTTTCAGCATTCACCAATGCATGGTTTTCAAATGAAGCTCATTTTTTATCTTAAAGACCATGTAAATAAGCAGAACTGGCGCTACTGGGGTGCGATGAATCTGAAACGCATGCGAAAGAAACAGTCATTTTCACCATTCTTTTTTGGAGATTTCTTGTCTATAACCCATGAACATGGTTCTAGCAAGACCGAGAAACAAATGATTTCCAGAAAAATGATACAGGGTGGCGCAATAGAACGTGCATATTTAAAAAATAGATTAAAAAATAAATACAAAAGGTATGGATAAAATAAATCTAAGGCATTGTAGAGTAATAAATGGAGTTTATTTTTTAAAAATAACATCATCTAAATGGTGACTCTCTCTACGACGGCACTCCTCTAACCGCAAACGAAAATTATTGAAAACTTTCTTCAGTAATACTGGTGTAATGACTGCCATTTCACCACGGATATTCCCCTTGAGCTGAACGATGTTTCTTGGATTACTACTGTAGACGTTGTGTTTGATGTATTCCCACAAAAAATATCAAGACGCGTCAAGTCTGGACTACGTGGGGGCCATGGCCATGATTTCTTTTCGAAATCAGTCTGCCAGGGAACATCTGCTTCACCACCGCCATGGAGTCATTTGATATGTAACAGGTAGCTCCATCTTGTTAGAACCAAGTTCTGGAATTCACTATTCTTGAACTTTCAGTTTCTGGAGCCAAAAATCCGTCCAACATCTCAACATAGCGTTCCGTATTAACCGTGACGTTTTGGCCCGCTCATTTTCGAAGAAAAAAGGACCAGTTATTCCTTTGCCAGGGATTGCTGCCCATACTGTCACTTTAGGACTATGCAATGGTTTCTGGTGTTTGATTTTGGGATTTTCACTGTTCCAGTAACGACAATTTTGACGGTTTACGAACCCATTCATAAGAAAATGAGCCTCGTCAGAGAAAACGAGAGTTCTCGTAAAATGCGCGCACGCAAAATGCACGAAGCTTCCCGTCGAAGTGATTCATAGCGACTAAAGCTCCATGAGCCCGCCAACCCAATGATGTAGGCGCCCCCCCCATTTTCCCCCCATTTCATTTTTTAAATAAATGGCTTATATTTTTTTTAATAGATCCACTAATTATAAACTTTCTTTTGAGATATCTTCCATTTAACTTGAATGATCAAATTTGAGTAGGAAATATATCAAAACACGGACTGACATTCCTTCATTTATTTGAGTTTGTACTTGAAACAATCCGAAGTCAATTCCTATTGAAATGATATAGGTTATACCTATAACCTATGCCATGTTCACATGGGTAAACAGACATCGCCAAATCGAATAAGAAAGTAATTTTAAGACGATTATTATAAATTTTGTTATCTACCGCTTATATTTTTGAATGATACATTCAGCATTTCACCAATATAACATGCGTTCCATGTAAAAACACATCCAATGTTATTTTTGTTCTTTTTTTGCAATTTCAAATTGGATTTTAAGAAATTTAGTTATGATATTCCGTAACTTAGAATCAGTTTTTGTAAGTCGCTCTAGTTTTCGATAAATCGTATTACAAAGATTTGAAAACCCCATATTTTGGCCTATTCTGGACTATGTGTTTGGCGGCAGTGTCTTTGGAGCGAGAAAAAATGTTTTGACTAAGTTAACTGTAGTCTAGAGAGTTTATTCAGTGATAAATCCCTCTCTCGACAATCAAAAATTCAACTATACCAGACGCTGGTTTTACCTGTCTTGTTGAGTGGTGCAAAATCATGAAGACAAGCAAATGAATCAGTGCTGGAAATCTTCGAGAAGAAAATACTCCGGATAATATACGAGTATCGACGTTAACGGAGAGCATCGGCGTCGCATGAACAATTACCTGTAAGAGCTATATGCCGACATCGACGTAGTCCAGCGCATCAATATACTCGTACAGCGATTACGTTAGTTGAGTCATGTTGTGCGGATGGATGGAAATGCTCCAGCACGAAAAGTTTTTGACAATAAACTCGATGGGCGGCGCAGAAGGGGGCGGCCAGACCTCCATTAGAGTGACCAGGCTTTTTCACTACTATTGAAAGTTGGTGTGACTAATTGAAGAGGAAGCATGTATAATAGATAAGGATGTCTATTTTCTAGTCCCCACCTAATCAAAAGTAGATAATTTATAAACGTCATAAGTTTTATGATATCTACTCTAGTATTGCAATGAATTGTTTGCGGGATTCATTCCGGACTACACTAATTTTGAAACTAATCTTTACATGAGAGATTTTTGTAAACAAAGAATTTCGAATTTCAAAAGTACCAGTTTCAATTGCTGTTTCTAGGTATAGCACGTAAAAAGTTTCGCGAATTTTTATTAAATAGTCATCTTTAGGGGTAAAAATACCTTTTTTTAGATGTTCTTATTGAGATATATTTTGAACAATAAATAACACTGACAGCTTAAAAGCATTTGAAGTTTATATTGAGCGAGACAACCGTGAACGATAGAAACTTCTATATAGAAAATGAGAAAAACTGCAAATTCTGATATAAGTATTCAGAAATGTTATCGGCAATGCCTTAAAATATTCTCCGTAATAAAAATGTTTGCAGATTTTTGGATTTTTTTTTGAATATTTTCGTCTGCTTACAAAAAGTGAATGAAAATTTTGAAAATTTGTTTTAAAATTGTTAACGTGCTGAACAAATAAAAAGTTGTATTATAATATTTTTTCTATTAACATCTTACAGTAAATAATTACAGCGGGATATGAACGAATACTTTTAAAAATGAAATTTAAATCATGTAATAATCATTGGCATAATAAAATCTTCGAATGTTCGGGACCAAAACATAATCGAAAAATATAGTGGCGTTCTTAGAGCAATTTTTTTGTAGTTCAATGTCATATTATATGGGAAGCAATAATGATAAAGCTTTTTCATATATTTAATTGAATAAAACTGCGTCAATCTATGTAACAAACTAAACAGTCTGCCAACGTCATCCCTAACCATCATCTGTCTTTCATGTAACAAAATAGGTAGAGCAGGGTTAATTTTGCTATAAAAATCGAGAACTTGCGAGCCATTAAATATAAACAGTTTTATATATACGAGTACAACCCTTAACATTGCTTATTTCTGCAGTGACTATGAAAATCACAAACTTTGCAAATAAAACACACTCATTATCCATTTATTTAGAGTACCACAGTTTGTCTTTACGCTTGTACTTATTCTGCATAAAAGTATGCGACCTAACAAACAATGTCAAAGTTCACATGAACACATGCCATTGAAATGTCAGCAAGAGAGTGTAACAAATAGGATTCTACCCATATCCTGTGCGTAGTGGTAATGAAATTGTGAATGTGCAATATGAATGAGGATGTTGAGTGGCGTTTCTATTTTACTTGTGAAGAAAAAAACTAATGATATAATTTAATTTTCAATCATAATGTTGAACATTAAACTGGTTCGGTTTTTCTCAGACGAGATAATGGTTTGTGATTTAAACTAAAAAGGAAACACATTTTAGGAATATTCGCCGGATTCGATGAACGAAATGTTGTATAAATAATACACTGTGCTTAACGATCTCGATCCTCAATATCTCAGAAATACTTCAGAGGATCTTAAAGAATTTTTACACTTATAAGCGTCGTTTTGTGTCAACTGATATCAATAATTTTTCATCAAAAAGAAACAGAAAGTTGGATAGGTTGTGCATTGAAACTGATCATAATCGATCTTATAATAGCTATTGTATAGAAGAAATAAAATATAACTTAGTCTGAATGTTTTTATAGAGTAAATATCAAAAAAAAAAAAAAAAAAAAAAAAAAAAAAAAAAAAAAAAAAAAAAAGGTGTTAAATATTAAATAAATAAAAACAAACTTGAAGCTTATTTTTCGTTCATCGAAGCTACAATTTAGCTTTATTCTAGTACTTTTTTTAACAGTAAAAGTAGCAAAAGTGTCCCTATGGAGAAAAAGCGTCTCTTACGAAAAAAATTTTTAAAAATTATTAGGACGGAAAAATACCAAGAATAGTAGATTTACAAGAAATGTTTTGCGATTGGAAAAATGCTTAATATTCTCTTTTTCACTTTTATTTCACTCTCTGTCGTCGTTCCCTAATATTTACCTGTTCTAAAGCGATTGCATTAACAAATGTAAAGCATTTAGCAAATAAAGCCGAATTTTTGCATTTAATTAATACCATGGATAAGACTTGGGTCCACAATTTAATATCTGAAACAAAGGAACAATCAAAGCAGTAGACTGGAATTGGAAATAGGTCCGCCGACAAAGTAGAACAAAACCATGTTATTTGTCTGGACGAACAAGACCCAAGCTGTGCTATACAGCGATCGCATTGGTTGAGCTAGGTTTTGCAGATGGACCAAAATGCCCCACCGCAAAATCTCTTTAATAACGAACTCGATTGGCGACGTAGAAGAGAAAGACCCAAAATACATTGAAAGGATGAGGTGCCTGAAAGGATCAAAATGCACCACCGCAAAATCTCTTTAATAACGTACTCGATTGGCGACATAGTAGAGAAAGATCCAAAATACATTGAAAGGACGATGTGCCTGAGACACTATAAAAAAACCTATCGAATATAGCGCAAAAGACCGAAGCGCTTTCATTTCTGTGATACGTGCGGCAGGTAATAGATACAAATTTCTATTGTCAGCGCCATGTATGTAAGTATAACACTATGTTGGATGGTCGGATTGAAAGCGAATTTTGAACTAGCTAATATATTTATCATCTTCAAACAAAAGCGATGGCTTCCGGTACCTCTCGAAACCTAGTACCTCTATATAGTCCTATTGGAATAAACTTCGTACAATTTAATACATACATTTAGAATCTGCTCCCCATTGCGACATTTGGAAGGAATTGAACCATGTCTTCTTATATCTTCCATACAAAAGAGAACATACATAGGTCTCGAAATCATTCTTAATAGCCTTGATTGTATAGCTTGACGTTGCACGACCTAACCTATTTACTATATTTGAGGTCTATGCCTTCTGCCTTGAAAATGGATCCAAAATAAATTTAAATTGTAATGGTGTAGAATATTTGGAATAATTTTCAAAACATGTCATTTAATAATCAGCCCACCATTTCCGCTTGAGAAAATAGTTTCACGCAACTTTTCTGTAACGTGTTAACTGTAGCAATTACCACCTTTCATTTATGGCTAGAAATACTGCAATAATCTCAAATTCGTCATCTTCGTTGCTGTTGTCGTCGTCATTGGTGTTATTGCCCATCTATTCACACATACTTTTCTTGTTTTCTTTCAAAAAGTGGGTTAAATTAAAGTCCTTTTTTAATGTTTCCTACTGCTGCCGCTGCTGCTGCTGCTGCTGTTGCGAATGTACAACATATTAGATAGCAGCAGTATAACAAATACAGGGTGAGTAATTGAAGAAATATTTGTTCTCGTTGTTTTCCATATGTGTGTACATAATTACATTATCCTCCTCCTTGCTGTTTTGTGTTTTTTTTTTGCCCCTAGGGATGGGTGGGGGCTACAATATGACATGCCCACAAAAATAGTTCTAACAGAAGAAATCAACAACGCTCCTTGGGCTAAAACAACGAAACGGGGGTAGCAGCCAGCGGACCAGCAAACTATATTCCAAAAACTTTTCTAATAATATTAAAAATACAAAAAATGTTTCATTGACAAAACGTATAAAGGAAGTCAACGAAAAATGGCAATATAATGAAGCGAATACACCCCCCAAAAAGAAATGACAACTAATGAAAAGCTAAAAAAAGGGATTTGAAAGAAATAGAAACAAATAACATTTGTTTTGTGTATAATGGAAAATGAAAATCAATGGAAAGTCTCTAAGCAAAAGAGGGTGAAAACAGCCAGATTTACAGAGAGAGAGAGAGAGACTTCAATTTGAATGAAATGTCAAAGAGGAAGAGGGCTCAGTGGATTTGAAGGAGAGACAGAGAGGGAGAGAGAGAGTTGAGATTTTGTGTAGACACTTAAAAGAAGGCAGCATATCAGGGAAAATTACAAAATTTAAACAACAATTTATAAAAGAGTCTATAATGCCGTATATATTTCATAGTTTTTTAATCTTCATTTTATTTCCACATTTGTTTAGCGTCATCTTTGTTGTTTCTGTTTATTATAATTTTTATCTCGCTCTCTTTCAGATTCTGCGCTTTTAAGCTGGGACTTACAGGTAACGCTCCCACCACTTTCTATTGGAAATTAGTACTTAGATTTTTGCTCTCAATGAGAGATTATCTTGTCTCAATTGCAGAGCAGAGTTATTTTTGCTGTTAGGGCCACAGGCAGCCATGAAACGAGGGATTTTGTTGGAAATGGTACCAAATGCTTGAATCGAGACAAACTATCGAAATAACATTAGGCGGTATTATGCGAGTCACATGATGGCGCCAAGACTTTGGACATGGCCAAAAACGCTTTCGAAAATAAAAAATGTATTTTTGCACCACAAGTGGTGGTAATTATCATGAAATGCAGTATTGAGAATAGATGAATTGGTCGAGATTTATTTTAATTTTAATTTACCATCAAAATTTGGAGATCAACGTTAAAGATTAATCTGAAATAAATTGTAATTAGGGACTTCAAAAGTGCTTTTAGGCTAGCTGCGTTGTTTTTAGCTTAAGAGGTTGGTATACATATATGGTACACATATATGGGGTTTTAAACATTTGTTGAGCAAAAATTTCTGTAAAGTTTTTTTTTTCAGAAAAATGGGAAACTGAAGGTAATTTTGCAATTGAGATATCTTGGTGTAAATATAGAGTTATACATTTAGTGGTTTCAAAGTCACCATAAATGGTGACCCTCTCTACGACGGCACTCCTCTAACCGCAAACGAAAATTATTGAAAACTTTCTTCAGTAATACTGGTGTAATGGCTGCCATTTCACCACGGATATTCTCCTTGAGCTGAACGATGTTTCTTGGATTATTACTGTAGACTTTGTGTTTGAGGTATCCCCACAAAAAAAAGTCAAGAGGCGTCAAATCTGGACTACTTGGGGGCCATGGGATATCACCTCTTTTCGAAATCAGTCTGCCAGGGAACATCTGCTTCACCACCGCCATGGAGTCATTTGATGTGTGACAGGTAGCTCCATCTTGTTGGAACCAAGTTCTGGAATTCACTATTCTTGCCAACATCTCCGTCCAACATCTCAACATAGCGTTCCGTATTAACCGTGACGTTTTGGCCCCGCGCATTTTCGAAGAAAAAAGGACCAATTATTCCTCTGCCAGAGATTGCTGCCCATACTGTCACTTTAGGACTATGCAATGGTTTCTGGTGTTTGATTTTGTGATTTTCACTGTTCCAGTAACGACAATTTTGACGGTTTACGAATCCATTCATAAGGAAATGAGCCTCGTCAGAGAAAAGAATATTGTCAAAATTGGAAAATCGATTAAGCATTTCATTAGCAAATGCGAGCCTTGCTATGAAATCAGACTCTTTCAATTCTTGTGTTAATTGCAGCTTATATGGTTGCAGTTTAAGATCCAATGTTAAAATTCGTTGCAAACTTCGTCGCGATAATTGTAAGACAGACGATCTCTTGCGAGTCGACATTTGTGGATTTCCTCGTACTGACTCCATAACTCTCTCAACATTGACTTCGGTCCTAGATGTTCTTGGGCGACCATTTGCTTGTGGTTTAAATGTTGAACCGGTCTCTTCAAAACGCTTTACCCATATTTTAATTAAATTAGCACTCGGAGCTTCAGTAATTCGCCGTAGTCCATATTCAGCACAATATAGTCGCCTAGTAGCAATATATGAACGAGAGTTCTCGTAAAATGCGCGACGCTTCCCGTCGAAGTGATTCCACTTTGGAATCTTACCAAATTTTGTGAATTCCCAAACATTTTTAAAACTTTTAAAATATATAGTACTTATAACAGACAACCTTATTCCAAAAGAGCCCATGATAATGGATCGCCTACATTTCTAATTTAATGTGCAAAATGTCTCAGCAGTGGAAGTGAATGAAAATGCGAGATTATTCTTCCATGGGATTAATATATATACGTGTGCATAATAGGCAACTCTGGAGGTGACGACTATTGAAACAACATTGAAATTATGAACATTGCGGCTGTTCGGTAAACGATATTCAAATAGGCCAGATCTCACCGGTACCATGGTACTTTTAGATACCACATAATAGTACCATTTCAACAGATACCTTATCTTTTGCTCCGTTTTATATGACTTGCGGAGAGAGCGAGAGAGAGAGAGAGAGAGAGTATTTGGTTCTGGTTAGCTCAGTGTCATGTACAAGATTTCTCTATGTATCCCTGGCTGTCCGATGGGAGGGATGGCCGGCCGATACGATATCACGCACAGAGGCTGAAGCTACTAGCGAAAATTTGACGCTGACGATGAATGTGGTTGGTTGGTATACGCGATAGTGGTAGCGTTTCAAAAGAATCTACCCTCACACGACACACATTTAATGGTTGGCCATTCAGTTACCATTTGGATTTCGTACGTGCAATTTCTCTTTAGCTAAACGATTTAAAGAATCAAATTCTTTTCAGTTTCACTAAACGTTGGAGTACAATTTGCTTTAAAACAACCTGAAATATCTCAACGGCAGTCAGAGGATATGCAATTAAATTAAATCAACAAAATAAGAAGTAAAGTCGGGAAATAAGGATATTATACGAATTACACCAGAAAATCCTCGCAAACAACTAAATTATGAAAATGATTGCCAATGATATTGTCCTGTCACAGCAGTATGTTTTATTCAAATATTTTACTGCTGGGCCGGGGCATTAACATTGTTTATCGTTTGAAGCAACTTTAACCCAAAGAAATTTCAACGAGGCAACTAAAAACGGATATAAAAAATACGATTAGCTTGGATTAAATCTACATTAAACGTTTCAAAAGCAGAAAATTTGTCATCCCGTTTTTTTTTTCCTTTCGTTTGTCGTCGACTCAATATATACTCATCAGCAAATTGGCGAGTGAAGGAGCAGATTATTGAAAAATTTCCGGTATACGGCAATAAGCAGGAAAAATCAATTTTCCATGTTTAATACAAGCGCGCTGTGCCAGTCTCTCTCTCTTTGGCCACCGAGGTCCGACTCTCTACACACAATACAGACGTACGGATGAAGACACACACATACACACACACACACTAACAGATTCACCAACTGGTTACGAAAGCTTAACGAAATCGCGGAGCAAAAGAACGTTAGCAGCCAACGCAAATATGAAACGCGTGCGTTACGTTTGTGTTACATCGCACTCTCTCTCTCTCTCTCTCTCGGTCTGACATAAATGAAACTACACCAATACCGTGAAACATTTACCCTCATCCTCCCATTGCCATAACATGATTTAAATGGGAAAAAGGATATTGTAAAATTGGAATTTCAATGCTCCCAATGCTGCTGCTGCTGCTGCAGCTGGATCTAAAGGATGCTTTGAGATTTGCTTAAGATAAAAAGAGATGGATATTTTGCCATTAGAACTTAATATACGGACTCATACACGGACTTACAACACATTTACTCACACCAAAACTACAAACGGTTCCAACACTTATACATATACAAAAGCAGAGCTGTTAAGCGTGCGTGTGTGTGTGTGTGTTGTGGGCATGTAAAGTGTATAGAGACTATTACAATTTGCACGGAAACATTGTGGCAACGGAAACGGAATATGGCGGAATTTGAAACAAGCTTATAAATTATGCAGAATTTTTTTTCTTGTTGAATTTGCTCTTAATAATAAATAATTTCACATTTATTTGTTTCCATCACATCTGTGAAGATTTGAAAAACTGTTTGGTGAAATTTTTCGGAAAAAATCCATAAAAATTCAAGAAAATTGTCTAAACAAAGTTTTCAAGTTACAGTGTGAGAAAATATGATACATATATGACAAATTTAAAAAAAAAACTAAATAGTCAGAGCAAGAGGAAAAAGAAGAAGCAGAAAGTAACCCCCAAAATGAAATGGCTTATTGGTAGCCATACGCTTAAGGTGAAAACAACACCCAGGAAAAGAAATTACCTTAAGAAGAGCAAAACATGATAGCAAATTTAAAGTTTATTGACAAAACTTACGTTATAAATATTTTGCTTTATTCACTGTCCATTAACTTTCTACGTTACGTCCTCAATATGAAATAATTTCGTAAACATATTTAAAATCATAACACTTTAATTTTGCTCAAAGAATTTTATAAATTTCATAAAAAATTATTTTTTAAGCATTATTTCGTTGTTCTTTGTAGCACAAAAGTTTCTAAAATTCTTAATGATATTGAAGATAACATTTTTAGATAATTTTTCGTTTTATTTTCATTATGTTTCTCTAGTGTTTCCGTTTGCAGAAGATTACTCTAGTTGTTTTATAGAATTTTATATAACTCTTAAAAATTGTGAAGCATAAAATTTCATGAATAATTTCTTTTTATTTTATTGTGCTCTGCTCTGTGAACCTGTATAATTTTCTAAAGTTTCTTGAGTTTTTTTTGTAAATTGTGATATTTTTTTTTAAGTTTTTACCACCTACAACACACTTAAAATATGTATTTCTTTGTACGTTCTATAATTTCTATGTTCCATTCCATTATGTTTCTATGTGAATATCACACACAATGAAGATAAAGTACACTTTTTGCACCACACAATTTTAATATTTCTACCGAGATTCTATTCGCTTTGGATTATAATTTTCCTATTTTCGGTTGTTTTATATTTCACTAAGTTCCTATGGCGGCTTTTTATAATTCGTAAAATTATATTTTTCATTTTTTAACTACATTCACTCCTAAGATTCTAAGACTTTTTCAGTATGCTACGCTTAAGGAAAAAGATTAATGTTCATAAATTGTACAAACGGGTCCGATTTGATTTTCATGCAGTTTTTCGCATTGCATTCTTTTCAAAATAGCACGAATTCGCTTCGGTATTCGCATATTTCAGTATTCGCCTGATATTCTTTCGAAACTGAATTTACGAACTTCGTTTTCGAATTCGCGCATTTCAGTATTCGCCTGGTATTCTTTCGAATCTGAATTTATGAGCTATGTTTTCAAATAAGCCATCAGTGAAAGAATTTAAAAATTACTAGATATACATTATTCTTATTAATTTGCAAAAATATCTTTCTTTAGCAGAATTGCAAGTGCGGAAAGAAAACCAAATTATTATAATCCAAAAAATTTGCGTCTAATTTCTTTCTCAGTTTTTCATATATTCGGAAAATAATATATGTACGTATATATACATATATGCAGGACCCTATGAATAAACATCTATTGAATGTCTATGAATTAAATTTACAAAAACATTCTTCAAACTTTCAATATTAGGCAGAAAAATTGAAATCGTAAAATTCTTGCCAAAGTAAGACAGGAACAGGGATAAACAAATTCATACTTTTTTAGAAAAGGATTCCATTTTTATTATATCTGCTTAAAAAAAGAAATTATTTTATTAAAATGAAAAAAAAAAATGCAATGAAAATCATTTCCATTTATTAAAATTCCTGCTCTGATTTAGATTAATCTACATAATCACCTTGTATGATTCCATTCATATGACTTTGCATTACTGCAAAACATTTCATTGTTTCACGTTAGTTTTTGCTTTAAATCCGAACATTTTTCTCAAATCCCCCTAAATCAAAGAATATTTTCATGTTTTTATTGAATTTGATGAGGATTCAAAAAGCTGTTAATTTTTATTTTGATCCTTTGAAAAACGTAAAATTCTATCGTGTATTTTCTAAAATATATCAAGAAGAGTTCAACTAATTTGAAAAGAATTACGCAAAGTCTATTATTATTTCTTTGCTAACGATTTGAGACCTTGAATTATGGTCTTTGTATTCGAGATATCATGTCAAATTCTTCAAGGCCATGGATCCCCTATTCGGATTGAGAACTAATGAAGTTGTTACAGTTTAGGCTGATGTAGGGCCAACGCAGGCCAATTCACCTAAATTTTATATTATTTTGAAATATTGACATTAAAGTTAGAAAGTTAGGAAGATATTAGGTTTAATATTGTTTCCTTTTCATTCCGCTCTTTAAATTCACGCGGATTTCAAATGCTTGATTCCTTTAGAATTTAACAAATTTGGAAATTGATGTTTTTCATTGTTCTTGATCATACTTGAACATGAAATGAAATGGCTTATTGGTAGCTTAAGGTGAAAACAACACCCAGGAAAAGAAATTACCTTAAGAAAAGCAAAACATGATTGCAATTTTAAAGTTTATTGACATAACTTACGTTATAAATATTTCGCTTTATTCACTGTCCATTAACTTCCTTCGTTAGTCCTGTATAAGAATTTAAAGATCTTGAAATTTTAATTTCTATGTACGTCTCATTTCAACTAGCACATCTAAAGCTGAAAAAAATTGCAAATTTTATGCAATTCTGGTTTCGTTTGATGTCATTTTATTCTATTCCGATATTTTCTTTTAATTTGATGATTTCTGTTTGTTTTCACAGTTTATGTTTCTAAAATTTTTCATATTTTGTAAGCTTGGCCTAGATATTGTTTCTTTCTTCTCTTTTAAATAGAAAAAATACTATATTTTGAAAATGATCATTTGTTTAAGAATTAGAATTTTAAATTCTATTAGTTCAAAGGATGCACTTATTGACAAGTAAGAAATTTTTGACACTTATTCGTATGGTATGGTATTTTTTAAAATTTATTTTGAAAATGTTTCATCTCCCTTTCATTTTAAATTTGCGTTGAAACCGATTTGATCGATTTTCAAATTTGATGTATGTTTAAGGATTATGTTTTATGTTTTCTTTTCTTTTTTTTATGTGTCATATATCGTGTGTCTTGTTTTCAATCAATTTCTCTTGTTTCACTTACTTCATTATAACTTTTATTTATAGTACCGAGCAATTAATGAAAGTTTTTAACATCATATACGAGTATTCTAATATTGTTTATTACCATTTTTTCATTTCGGCGGTTTAACTGTTAGTATAAATTTATAACAAAATTTAACGAATTTAAATTCTTATAGAATTGCAAATTTTTAAATTTGCATAATACATTTCTATTCAGTTTATCTTCATATTTTGTACGCTTATCTTTAATACTGTAGCGTTCCCCTGGTTTGCTTTAATAGATGTTTAAACATTCGTTTAAATCGTTTTAAGAACTTCTTTAACTACTAAGAAACGAGTAATTTGTTAAGCATTTTCTCTATCATTTATTTTGAAATCATTTTGGCTCAATCAATGAGGATTTAATTGTTAGTTTAAATTTAGGTTGAAATCAAATAACTTTAAAGTTCTTAAGGTTTGGTGATTATGAGAGCTTATGCGTTCTTTCGTCTATTTAAGATTTGTCATATATGGTAAGAATTGTTTTGATTTCATTCTTCTTGTTTGCCTTGCTAGAGGTTAACCATTTTCGTTTCCTTTATAAAGTCTATTTTGATATTTTAATTGCAATATTTTGTAAACTTTGTTCTGTTTTGATTTCATTTCTGTCATATTAACTTTGTTAAAAATCTAATCTGTCACTTAAGTAAAACCCACCAGATTTAGTTTTTTCTAAACTTCCATATTCCCTTTTCTACTATATTTTCTATTATATTTTAAAGTCTTGATATATTTGAAATGTTAAATTTGTTTCATTGCCATCGCGTTTCTTTTCATTATCTCTACTATTATGAAACATTCTATTGTTAAACGTTTGCAAATATGGTGAGATAAAAGTTGTCCTCTGTAACCAACATTTTATATGAATTTCCCTTACATTTCCACATTATTCCATCCCCTCTCCAGCCGCCTTCAGTTTTTCCTGGCTGCTGGTGATGTTGTTGTGTTGATATTTGTCCTTTTTTTCTTTTGCCACTCCCTTTGTTATACATCATCGTTTTTACGTATCTTCTTTTGCGCTTTTATTGTTGTTGTTTTTGTTGGTTATTCATGAAATATGTTCTCATTTTACATTACACTTAGCCAGCGAGGTGGCACCCCCAAAACACCAAATGGGACCAACAAGACTATTACCGCCACCACTGCCACGACCACCTGCAACAACACCATCACCACCATACCACTGCCACAATCAAACCGTTGCCGCCACTATCATCTTCATTGATTCCTCCCTCCATCTCTCGCACTCCAATCAATGAAGCTTTGCATCTACTTTACCTCCCCATGCGTTGCCATAAACTGAAATCTCGATTTACGTCAGTTGTTCGATGTAAAGACATTGTGAGTTCTATGAGAGAAAGAGAGCAAAATTTTTTTTTTCACTTTATAGTATTCAGCGGCCGACCGACTGAATACTGATGCTTCTTCGGCTGAAGCTTGTGCTGAAGTTATGATATTACAGTTGTTGTTATTGCTGTTCGTTTTTAGATTTTTTTCTGCTCCTTGTGCCGAGAAGATTTTTATCTACACCCTTATTATGTTACATGACAGACGGGCAAACAGACGAGCAGGCAGATAGACAGACAGACTTTAGAATGCAGCAGGACTACGGTTTATCTGAGTACATGTACGAGTATCTGCTTTCGCGGCAAATGTGCAAAGACACGACGGCTTAGGGATGGAAAGGACTAATGTAGTTTAGACACTACCCATTATGAAAATCGCATTCGTCCTTTTTCCTGTGTGTTTGTGTGTGTGCATGTCTTTTTCCCATCATTCAACTGTTGTTGAGAGTCTACTTACAATTTTACAAATCTTTTAGGAAATATTCTATAATCCTTAGGATTTTGCGAGATTCTTTGTTTTATATTTCACGATTTCGTTATGGTTTTGGAGGAAGAACTGCAGTATAGCTTATATAAAGGGGTGGTTTTCCATTCTAAAAAAGGACACAATTTTACTTAGCAAACTATAACACAGCTATTCTGTACTACATGGGGACAGACCATCTAGGGGATGAAGATGCAGATTATGATGATGATGACGATGACGATGATGATGTCAATGCATTAAATGCAAGTAACACAACAATACCAGCAGTTCATGCATAAACGGGGGTTGGCAAGACAATGGACCATACAATGAATCACAGCATTATCACTGCCATCACCATCGACCAGAACGAATAACAGCAAAACGATTTGCAAAACACAGTGCTGATTTCCTCTTCGAATTATTTCGCTGTTGAGTGCATTTAATTGATGAAATTTTGCAAATCCTTTTGGCCTTACGCACACGTATAACGTATACACAGAAACAAATATTCTTGCAAAAAGTCCCTTATTATAGTTAATGCATATATATATATATATATATATATATATATATATATATATATATATATGAGTATATATATACATATATATGATAATTGCATGCACACATATACAAACAATAGGAACGACTGATAATCACCCCTTTTAAGTTATTGTTTTCCTTATAATTCACATACATTCACTCATAGGGGGAGAGATGCGGCAAACTTTCACACACGCTTACACATACTCACTACACCCAGATTATGGACCACAAAAATTTCCGCTGCGGAGGGAGATCCCGACATCATGCAACCCTCCGGGATATTTTTATTTAATTTCATTTCGGAGTATAGCCTTATTGTTGTTTTGTATTTTCTTTTGTTTTTTTTTTGTTTTTTGCCAATAATTTGTTCGTTTTAATTAATACGAAATCTAGGCAGCAGCAGCCCAAGGATTCGCAATAGCATAAAGGATCCAGCAGCGCAACTACAACAATAGACATGTGAAAATGTGAATCAGTGTAACTTGAATCAGCTTCTGGCCTTTATGTGTGTTCAGAGGCTGGATAAAATATTACTTCGAAATTGATTTTGCATTGTCGAAAAGAGAAAGAGATTGAAAGATAGAGATTTCTTCTTTTGCCCATTTAAAGGATACAATGCATTTTTGAAATTGAAGTAATTTAAGTAACGAAATTCATCATATCAAAACCACCGGGGGAAAAAACAGTGAAAAAGTGCCAACAAGTAAAATTTCAATTTCAGGATAATGAACGAGTTCTCGTGAAAATACAGCTAAAAACAGTGTATATCTTTTTGTAACTTTTAGAATCCTATAATGTACATCTCATTGTGATTAAATTCCAGCAATTTAGTGTCTACGTATCGGTGCGAGTTTCCATTATGGGACAATTTATGACAATAGGTGATATTGGTAATATCCACATATAAACACCATTATAATTTGTATAATGAACAAAGAATGATTCGTAAACTGCTAAAACGATTTCGAAATATTATTTACAAGTTATTGTCTACATGTCGGATATTACTTCTACAGTAGTATAATACTCCTATAACTAAGTTGAGATAGGCGGCGTATTAATAAGTTTTACATGTAAAAATCAGTAGCTGTATGTCTAGCTATAATCCTCAAAACCTTCCATACTACTGCATTGAAACTTCGGCAATTTGTACTATAATTTACATTAGGTATAAAGATTCTAAAATAGTTAAATTAATGTACGACAGGGGGGGCTCGTATCACTTAAGCAAATGTAGTTTACATGGAAATTATAAACAGCTCTTTGTGAGCCCATGTATTTTTGAACTAATACCAAAGTTAGCTCTAAAGAGTGTCATCCCAATATATTACAAATCGTAATGAACATAGTGATGAAGGACAGTCCAAAATTAAATTTGAAGCAATTCGGTTATAGCGAAAAACTGATAACATCGATATCGATATTTATGTCGATAATTTGTTAATAATTAATTTAATTTAATAATATTTTTTTTTTCTCTATCTCGATAATATTTTTTAACTGAATGAGTTTTCATTGTTTTTCATAC
This sequence comes from Philornis downsi, assembly GCA_019455685.1. Classification (NCBI taxonomy): domain Eukaryota; kingdom Metazoa; phylum Arthropoda; class Insecta; order Diptera; family Muscidae; genus Philornis; species Philornis downsi. The sequence continues at coordinate 504,661 of JAHXMU010025421.1, forward strand.
GAATTTAAGGAATTATGTTGATACTGAACTTCTCTATATAAAAAACAAATATTCTATCTAATTGCTCATTTCACTATACAATTTACTATCTCTGTGTTCTGTTCAGAACTCAGAGGGATCTAATTTAGTTATTTAGAACATATTTTAAATTATTAAAATTTAAAAAAATTATATTCTCACATTCAATGCACCGGTCTTCAATTTGTTATGGACCTACATATATCGGGGGTTTGTTCATAATGAATTGAAATGCTAATTCGCTGGAAATCTGTTGTAATATATCCCACTGTATCTAGAAAATGAAAACTTAATAACAGAATAAACGGAATAAAACTACAAATTTAACAAATGAGATAAATTTGATATGTTAGAAAATACGATAAAAGTGATAAATCGAATAAATATTTTATATAACAGTTTATTAAATTTAATACATTTTTCAAACGTGAAAATTTGGTAAATTTAAAAATTCTGATATATTTCATCAATATCAGTACGTTCGATAGAAGTTATAGATCTTATAAATTCAATGAATTTGATAAAGTCGATAAGTTTAATAAATTCGGAAAATTTAAATTTCTCAAATTTGATAAATTTAAAAATTTGGCAAATTTTATAGAGGGCAAATGTAGGAGATATGACAAATGCGGTTAATAAATTATTGATAAATTCGATAAATTTCATAAATTTAATAGATTTCATATTCATATTCATTTCATTTTCAAGAATTTTATGAATTTCATAAATTTCATAATTTTATGAATTTCATAAATTTCATAATTTCATAAATTTCATGAATTTCATAAATTTCATAAATTTCATAAATTTCATAAATTTCATAAATTTCATAAATTTCATAAATTTCATGAATTTCATAAATTTCCTAAATTTTATAAATTTAATAAACTTGATATATTTAATAAACTTATAAGTTTGTTAGATTTGTAAATTTTTGTTCAATCGATATATTTCATAAATGTGTAAAATACGATAAATATGATAAAATTGATATATTTGATGTCTTTAACAAACTACATATGGTAAGTTGGGTAAACGTCACAAAAGCGATAAGTTTGATTTATTTGATGAACTTCAACAAATTTGAAAAGTTTAATAACTTGGATCAATTTGATAAATTTTATAAATTTGGTGATTTAATAATTTAGCAAATTTGGTGAATTTGATAATTTTATAATTCAATAAATTATTAATCTGGCAGATTTGACAAATGATAATTTTTATAAATTCGATAAATTTGACAAATTTGATAAATTCTTCAAATTTGATGATGAATCTGCTAAATTGGATAATCGCAATAAAATTGATAAGTTGACAAATTCGATAAATTTGATAAATATTTTAAGAGTTTACAATAAATTTGACAAAAGTGATAAGTTTAATGTAGTTTAACAAATTTGCGCACATTGACTCATATGATAAATCTTTTAAGTTCAACAAATTTGATAAATTTTGATGACTTTGGCAAATTTGATAAATTTTGGTACATTTTAATTAATGTGATAAGATGACTGTGCAAATTCGTGGACTTTAAATATTCGAAAATTTTGATTAATTCTATGTAAAAGCCATGTGTATATGTGGCCATAGCAATCAGATTTGAAGGCTCGAAGGAATATCTGAACCAGAATCAGTTCCACCAGAATCCAGTTTCTGCCAAGCTGGATCAAACCAAAGCAGAATTTTTAATTTGAGTTAATTGTCCAAATAACCTTAATGCGCTTTATTTCATTTCCACTGAAACCTTTTTAAGATTCTCTAATCTTTGGTTTTAGTTCTGCTTTTTATGTCCTCATTTATTTCCATTTCTCATCATTCATATTTCGCAACAAGATTTAACATATTTCTGGCTGTAAGAATCTCTTGACAAGTGCAACGACAAGTACTGTATGAATTTTTCCGGTACTCCACGTTTCAAAGCACAGCTCATTTTAACCACACACGAAAACGCACGGTGATGGGTTAGAAATTTTTCTGAATATTTGCCCATATTGAGCTGGAGCAGGAGTACAAGGAATCCTTTGCCAGTGGAAGCTTAATCTAAATGCTGTTACACTTCAGTGTCAAAACATCTGCGGATTTCAAACACTCGTTCGCTATATGAATGATGACACTTAGAAAGATATGCTGTATGAAAAAGCGTGGAAATTTTGTACTTCCCAAACGACATGTTCGGCATGTATATCACCCCATCGCCATCACCGGAATGTCCTTTAGCCCGGAGTGTGTACTGAGGAAACTCTCTCGCATGCCTTTTGTGTCATGTGAGAAATGCGTTTTTAACTCGTTTAATGTTTAACGATAACATTTTCATGTTGTCACACTTTTCTTGTTGAACGTTTTGTCAAGTGTCTCGTCGAAGAGTGCGACTGACACAAAGGGTGGGGAGTGGCATCCCCACAGGAAAAGTTATTACATCGTCACTGTGTTGAAGACCTTTTTGACTTGTTCGTTGTGTTGTTTTAAATAGGGTGAAGTGTGAAAGTTGGAGAAAGCAACACATTGGAAACTTTTAATATACTCTCGAGTATCATTTTTTCATTAAAATTCTCGTTGTATGCCACCTTGTTGTCAACTGCTTAAACTCTGCCCCCACCTTCATCCCTTTGACGTAATTTAGTATTCAAATATGTGAGCTTTGAAATTTAAAACGGGTCCCATTTTCATGAGTGAGTTTCAAACAATTACAAAAATGATAATTTCTTTTACAAACAAATGTCAGTCATCCGTAACAGGTGAGTTTAGAACATTAACTTAGGTGTCCTCTCCCAACCAGAAAAGGGCACATAGTCAGCAAATGGAGAGCGGTTATTTCAGATGAATGAGGCAAGACACTCCTTTTAATTAACCAAATTATATAGCAATCAATAGAATGTTTAGCTACCGTTACCCTTTGGTTATCCACAGGCTATATATTGTCCTGTGCTGTCGCAGAATGTTTAATAAACGTTGAAATAATTTTTCTTTCATTTACAAAGTCGTCCACATATTCTCTTGAGCATTGGCATTCCTCAAATTCATAAAGCTTTCATGAGTAATTATGTTGAGCTTGAATAGACACACACACATACACACGCAAACATGTATGGAGATAATAAAATGCCGACAATACAAGAACAGTTAATAATTATCCTTTGACGTCAAGAGTAATCAACAGCTTTAAATAAATAATCTTTGTATGTTAGGGGATTATAGACAGTACATTATGAAATATCTCAAATATATACATATAATTTATAGCTAATTTATCAGGATATTTCTTTATATGTTGTATTTACATACATTATGGTATCCTTCAGTACTGGTAGCTGTTATATCCTTCCATATTTTGTAGGTTGAAAGATTTTGTATTTTAGAAATGTGATCCACACAATTAGACCGATAGTTATATAAGATTATTGAATACAGACGACTTGCATAATTTTGGATGAAATTCGACATCTTTGGATAACTTGGATAACTGTAAGTTAGGGAAATGATCAGTATCAATTTAGCACTGATAATTTTGATTGCTTGGACATCTTCGACAATTTAAAGATTTTTCCTAATTTTTAAAATTTTGAAAACTACTATTACTTTTACTAATCTTAAAATTTGACAAAATTTCTGCTTAATTCGATAATTTATATAATATAATTTTAAGATATTTCGTAATTTCAATGAACATTTATTAATTGATTGATAATTATTCAATATTAATTAATTTAATATATTTACTAGAGTGAAAGAAATTGATTAATTTAGCAAATTCGATAGTTTAATCAATTGGATAAAGATAAATTTGATACATTGGACAAAATTGATAAATTTGATCAATTTGAAAAATTTTATAAATTTGAAAAGTTTGTTTGATTCCAGAAATTTATTTAGTAATTTGATGAATCACTTAGCGCCTTTAGCTGTCTGTGCTTTCTCGCACATCATTATAAACTTAAGGTTCTGTAACTTCACTTTTGTTGAAAACATTTTCGTAAAACTTCTCAATTGTTTTGTGAAGTTTTAGGCTCTTAAGGTTACGATGATGTTCGCGAAAGCACAAATAGCTAAGGGCGCTAATGCTGGTAATATACCGAAATAGGTATCCTGTTTTGGCTATAGTAGTTTTTGAATAATATTGTCTATGAGCAATAACAAATAATTGCTAATGGAAACACAATCTTGAACCGAATATAGAATCAAAATAATATTAACTTACTTTAAGCTACTGAAACAATAAAGGAATTTTCTGAGGCACAGAGTTGGTAACATTGCCTGCATAGATATTGGCAGTTATCAACGATGTCATAGGTTGCCCAGATCCGAGTCAAAACGAAATCCTAATATCAAAATGATAGCTTAAAACCAACAAAACTACGGTTGCTGATGTCGGTGTCGGTGCTTAATGTTCAGCATGGATCACCTCCTAAACAGAATTTAACTCAATGGATGCATGTTCGATGTTTCGAATCGAATTGTAATATGTCCTGTGTTCCAAAATGATCATCTAAGTCTGTATGTTGACTATCGCGGTAGAGTTTTACCTAGTGTGATGTGTGGAAGACTAAATCATAGCTATCAGATTAGACCTTACTAGAGTGGTTTTAAACCTGACAAATTACACAACAGATCGGACATTCATACTACGATAAATCCTGGAGAAGACCCAATATAAACAGATCGCCACATAAAACCTTTTCGGTGGCCATAAAACAGCCGATAGTCTCATGCGGCAAATATCATATTTGGTGTTCCTATGAAAACGATGACACTGTCAGGATGACACTATCAAACATGAAGTCTTCGGCAAACATAGACAATGTTCTTGCCGAGTCTATTTGTTAAACGAAGCTTTATACAAGATAATAAACTGTCGTGAGATCTCTAGAACAGCAATGAGGAAACCCAAGATAACCACAAGGGGCACAGCCTTTAACGAAACCCCCTATGTCACCACTGATCGAAAATAGCAAGATGTTGCTACCGCCTTCTCAAGCATTGAGAAGAAGCTAGCTAAAGAGGTAGAGAACAAAACCAAGTTATTTGGTTTCGACGAACAAAGACTTTACTAGTATTGAACACTTTGTACTATATCTTTAGAGCGGTGAATTATTATCTCTAAGGTCATTAAAACTCACGTTTTAAATAGGGAGAGAAAATGTTTGCCTAAAAATACATATTTTTGTAGAGTAAGCGATCAAATTGCATTTAATGGCAAATGCAAAATCCTGCATTATGAAAAAAGCAGATGAGTTTTTTCTTGAGTCTTTAGCAAAAAAAATTATCCATAACTATCGACGTATTATGGTCATGTCACGTCATATGAATCATGAGGAAGAACTATGATTTGTATGCTACCTTGGTCAAGTGCATCAAAATTCAGTAATTGTGCTGGCTCGAGCTAGTTGTGAGAATGGACCGAGGTACTGCTCAAAAGCCTTCGACAATTCGATAAGCAGCGCAACATAGATTTTTGTGTAACAAATTAGAAAAGAAGGCGTCCTTGCGGCGTATAATAAATAAAATTGTGTATTCTAGTCGCAATCTAAACAAATAATTAATAACAGGGAAAATGAAACCCAGAGTGGAAGTAGATTAGAACCAACAAAATATTGTCTGAAGGTCGACTATTTATTGTACCAGTTCATTGACGCATTCATAAGCAGGCGAGAAAATCATTTCCTGCTATAGCATTCCAAAATATGACGCTTGAATATTAAGTGGACAACATGATAAAGTATAACTCAGACAATATGTGCCGTAATAATTACCCGGAGAACGCTCGAAATTCCGAGAATATAGAATATATAGAATAGGATAAGTGGGCACATATAGAAATCGACGGATTTATTGAGTGTTTTTCAACCGTATTTTCCAAAGAACTGATTTTGATTTATTGCATATATCACTGCAATTAATAGGATTTTTTTTTAATTTTTATCAATTCGTTATAGATAAGGTTGCATCTCATAAAGAAAATATATCCACTAAAGTTTTCTGTAAGCTGCATTTCATATATTAAATTGGACAGCTTGCAAATGATACGAAATTACTGTACTCGTATGTATTGGTGTACTCGAATATAATTTTCAGAATGACAATGTAAAACACATACTTGTTCCGAATTTCATTCGAATTAATAACCTTAGTTTTATGGATTATTTAGCTCCGATTTTGATAGATATGGCATTGATAGTCTTTCTTTCTGTTGTAGTCTTTCCCATTTTGCATTAAAATAAATAAAACTGTTTCCAGTCGAGCTGATTATCATATGATTCAGTATTCTTTTGGTGCGAGCGAATTTACTTATAATTTCTATGTCATTCTTAATCAGTGCCCCCTGAGCTTAATGACGAAAAAAGCCAAAACTTTTGTTAAAAGAAAAGCTAAAATCAGCTACAAATAATTGGGTTACATTAGTGTTTATTGTCTTTCATAAGGTCAAAGTTGCCAGGCGAGATTTTTATTCATATTTAAAGTTCTTGCTTATGTATACTTAACATTCAATTCTCGAATTCATAAAAATTATAAAAAAAATTAATCTTCACACAGCCGACATCATTTTCTTATATTTTGTCATTGGATGCAATGACTTTCGGACACAATTTTTTCTTTGTTAATCATTCTTAGAGAACTCAAACCGGTAAAACTATTTTAATGTAACAGTTTTTCAAAGTTATACAAATAACAAACGGAATAATCTGTTTCGTTTCACATAATAAAATGTGTACTTATATAAAATATTTTCTACCCATCACTAATTTATGACAGGCGACAATATTGCATTGCATGACCTAAACATTCTTCACCGAAACTAACTTCTCCAGTAAATGGTAACTAAAATCTACATTAAATGGTAATTTAAAAGCTTTACGAGTATTTCGCACAGATATATTCACTTGTAGTCTTTCCTTAATAAATATCAGGAGCTTAGTAATTCATGGGTGCTCACAAAACTTCATTACATGCAATAAACTATCAGAAGTGGAAGCAGAAAGACTTGGCAACAAGTAGAACCGCATTCAGCTTGAAGGACCAGAGATCTTGTAAGAATATGTGAAAGTTTTAAATGACTAAAATTGTTTAATGCTTTAAAACATTTGCTAATTTGCTAACTCTTAATTAAATCGGTTTCCATTTTGTTTTGTATTCCACATAAAAACAACCGCATTTAATTTGGGGGGCCGCTCTTCGGCCATCACGGTATTACACATTATAGTATACTTGTTTAATTGTCCATATAAATACATTTATTTCTTACATAATAGCTTTGTGAGCGATATGATACTGTTATTTGTAATTGTATCTAGCTCGATTTCATTTCTATATATTTTTCTTGCCACAAAGTTATGATGTCATCGTTAAATGTCCTGAATATGTTGAGAATATAAAAGAGACAACATGAAAAATATAGTTTTATTGTAGAAGTAGGAGGAATTTCGAATGACAAGTAAAAGAGTCATTAGGAACAATTCAACATAAGGTTCCAAATGCTTTTATATAACCAGAATGAATGAATATTTATAAATTAGTTCTTCGAAACATTTTGAAGTTGTAGCAATTTAATCATTTAAAGTGTTTTGCTGTATAATTGTTTTTAATATTTTTATAACTCTTAACGTTTTTAGCTTCGCTCCTTCCAGTATGTAGAAATTTGTCAATTTTAACTATAAGGCAATATGCACATAATCGTATCAGTGTAAACTTCCTTTAGCGCTGTTTAGCGATGGTGGTTTTCTTCAATAGTTCAATTAAAGTTCGATAGAGGGCATGGGAACAATTGGAATATCTTAAAATTACTCTTTAATTAATATTACCTTGATGTATACAGGATATATGCGAGAATTGCCACAATGATCTAAAAATAGGCAACGGTCTGCACTGGTAAATATTTTTCTTTAATCTCTATGCAATACTTTGAATACTGTTTAGTATTTTGATAGGTTTGAATATTTGCATAGATTAAGTATTTTGAATATATTGATAATATTGAATATTTTGAAAATTTGTTTACGAATTTCAAATATTTTCAATATTGTTAACATGTTTGAATATTTTGAATATTTATTGATTTTTATATATATGTAGATGCATTGGGTATTTGAAATGTTTGCATATGCATTGGGTATTTGAAATGTTTTGAATATTTTAAACGTTTTGAACATTTTGATTATTTTCAATATTTTTAATATTTTGCATATTTTGACTATTCTGAATATTTGACATTTTGAATATTTTGAGTATCTTCAATATTTTGAATGTTTTGAACATTATGAATATTTAGAAGATTTTGAATATTTTAAATATTTTAGATATTTTGGATACTTTGAATATTTTGAATAGTTTGAATTTTTGAACATTTTGAATAATTTGATTATTTTGAACATTTTGATTATTTTGAATACTTTGAATATTTTAAATATTTTGAATGTTTTGAAAATTTTGAATATTTTGAATATGTTGTTGCATATTTCGAATATTTTGAATGTTTTGAATATTTTGAATATATTGAATATTTCGAATACTGTGAATGTATTAAATATTTGGAATATTTTCAACATTATGAATATTTTGAATATGTTGAGTATTTTCAATATTTTGAATATTTTGGATATTTTGAATACTTTGAATATTTTGTATAGTGTGAATTCTTGAACATTTTGAATGATTTGATTATTTTGAATATTTTCATTATTTTGAACACTTTGAATGTTTTGAAGATTTTAAATATTTTGAATATTTTGTATTTTTTTTTTGTGTTTTTTAATGTTTTGAATATTTTGAATATTTTGAACGTATTGAATATATTGAATATTTATTTTATTGAATATTTCGAATATTGTGAATGTATTAAATATTTGGAATATTTTCAACATTAGGAATAATTTGAATATGCTGAGTATTTTTAATGTTTCGAATATTGTGAATATTTGTAATATAACTGAATATTTGGAATATACGAAGAATTTGCATATTTAGAATCTTCAGAATATTTAAACTTATAAATATTTTGATGGTATTTGAAATTTTGAATATTTTGGAAATATCATGTTATAGGCAGGTTGAGCCCGAAATTCCAAAATTGTTCTAATAGGAAAAAAATCTTGTAATCACAAAGACCAAATTCACGTCCGAAAAACACATGTTTCAGACTTTTCTTAACGTTTTCATCACATATTCATTCAATTAACGAAAAGAAGAGAGAAATCTTTTACTGGAAAATAAATGTCAGTGCACTACGCGAGACGGAAGAGGGCGTTTTTTAGCATTTTTCGCTAGATAGTGTGTTAGATGAGAGTTATATTTGTGAGATGTAGTGACAGTTAATTTCAATAAATATTATTTTTCCACCCCTTGCAGAACGTAAGAACAAACTCGGATATCATCCCAGGATACGAAAGGAACAGATGGTACAGACCTCTAATGCACACATGTATAAGCACTTACTATGTCATACAGTTGCTGTTGGAGAGGTGTAATGCAATCCATTTAAATCAATGTAACCTTTGTACGGGGTGGTGGATGAAATTTCAAATGTCTACATGAAAGTATTGAAGTATAATAAATGAGTATAATAAATTGAAATTTTTTAATACTTCAAAATTTACACAAGTTTTAACAAAAGCAAAAATAAAGGAATTTACATCAAGAGATTATGTTCCAAACGAATTTTTAATCTATAATAATTTATTGGAGGTTTGAAGAAAATGTTTTCTCTGAATATGTAATTTATAGACCATCAAAAATATTTATGGCCCTAAAACAGAAAAAAAAAAATTGAAATAACGGCAACTAAATAATAATTTCTTGTTGTATTTTTTCCAATACTTTCATATACTCAATACATTTAATACATTTGTTAGTTTTAGTTCTATCGATATCATTAATATTTTCAGTATTTTACAATTTTTCTATTTCTATAAAGAATTTCCAATAAATCGCAATATTTTCAATGAGTTACAGTATTTTATTATTTATAATAATATAAATATAATTATTATATTATTTGTTTTGTATTACTATATTTATATTTCCAATATTGTTAACATCTTTAATATGTTAGTATTTTCAAAATCAATAAATTGTTAATATTTTTAGTAGAGATTAGAAACTACCAATAAATACAAAATTTAAAAATTTGAAATAGTTTCGGTATCTCCTTAAACAGTTACTCGCTGGGGCATTTATAAGATAGTTCAAAATCAGTTCAAACCTTTGGCATAGCTCCAGCAAAGCTTTAGACAATCATCCTAAATCTGTTCTTAAAATAATTAGTCTAGTTGAAGTCCTCGCAGTACTACCCCGTAATCGACTGCTTCAAATGGAATTAACATTAATACTCTAGACCCTACAACATGGCTACTACTCATGGCAAGGAGCAAAAAAGTGCAACGGAATTAATGTTCAAAGAAGAAACTGCGAACTTGTACTAATAGGATATAAAATAAAACGTTGGATTATATGCGAATATCACACCGAGTGGCAAATGAACAAAAGCCTACCGCCACTACAAACATTCATACGATGTGTTGTAGGAGCAAATTCTCCTACTTCTCCATCTCCTTCAAAGGAATGATGCGAGGCATTCTAACAAATAAACAAAACAAAAAGTCAGCAAACAACAAAAAGTCTTCCATAATAGTAGTGCCCTGATACTCGTCGTCTAGCGGCTCAGAATGAAGATGAAGACAAGGACGAGGCACCACAAGATGAGAATGTTGACGGCGTGCGTACTACTGCAACCACTTTAGACAACACACATTTGCTCCTCTTTGCGAAAGGACACTAGCGCAAAGACGCACAAGAGTAGTTAGTTCATTTTATGTTGTTGTTGTTTTTGTTGTTGCTACTGCCAGTGCTGCTCTTTGTAACACATTATTCACTTGGGAGCCAAGTGGATGAATGGATGATGAGTATGGTCCCAAGTGGCTAATGAAAACTACAGCAACAACAACAACACAAAACGCTAGATAAGTAGAGAAAGAATACTTACAGAGCGTTTTGTGTTAGAAATTAAGACCCCCTAATGTGTTTCATTCAAATGGATTAAAAGGACAAAAGCTTTAAGGAGTAATACGAAAGCTTAAAGACAAAAGCTACAGATAACAGGGTGACACTGTTCAGATAATATTTCAGAGGAAATACGAGAATAGGTTTGAGCAAAAACACACAATTTTATGTTCTTCAACATTTTAAAATATTATCAAAAATTGCAAATTTTTCAGAATTTTCAATATTTTCAACATTTTTAAAATTTTTGACAATATTACTAAATAATATTACTCTAACAATACTAAAATTTGTAACATTTTCAATAAATTCAATATTTCTGAAAAATATAAAGAATAATGTTTTCCATATTTTCAGTATTTTTAGTACTTAAAATATTTTCAATATTTTCAAAATATTCATTATTTTCGGTATTTTCAAAATATTCGATATTTTCAAAATATTCGATATTTTCAAAATATTCAATATTTTCAAAATATTCAATATTTTCAATATTTTCAAAATATTCAATGTTTTTAAAATATCCAATATTTTCGATATTTTCAAAATATTTAATATTTCCAAAATATTCAATATTTTCGATATTTTCAAAATATTCAATATTTTTAATATTTTCAAAATATTCAATATTTTCAATGTTATAAAATATCTAATATTTTCAATATTTTTAAACTTTTTAATATTTTTAATATTTTCAATACTTTTAACATTTTTAAGATTTTCAATATTTTTAAAATTGCCAATGTTTTAAATATTTTTATATTTTTTCCGATATTCTTAATATTCCCAATATTTCCAATGCTTAAAAAAATATATTTTTATTTTTTAGATTGTAATCGGACATCTCCGCATTTTCTGAATTATATTCCAAAATTTTCAATAAAATCAATAGTTTTCATATTTCCATAATTTTTAACGTCTTGCATTTTCTAGTATTTTAAGTGTTTCTTATTGTACATTTTCGATGTTTACAATATTATCAACATTGCCAATATTTTCATCACTTTCTATAAGTTCAATATTTTCGATATTTTCGGTATTATCAATATTTTTAAATTTTCTTCATATTTTAAATATTGCCGATATTTTCAAATTTGTTTACTTACATTTTTGATGTTTTCAATATTTTCGGACCTTTCAATATTTCTAATTTTTTTTTAATATTATTATTAAATACTTTTAATATTTTGAATATCTATATATATAAAAATCAATTGCTGTGCGTTAGTCTCGCTAAAGCTCGAGAACGGTTGGACCGATTTGGCTCATTTTGGTCTTAAATTATTGGTAGAGTATTTCGGAAGGTTTAAAAGGTTTTATTTGAAGTGATAGATGGCGTTGGAGATGAGATTTTTGCAATTAATTTTTTTTACCACATTTTACATTTTGAAGGCAAAACAACGTTTGCCGGGTCAGCTAGTTTTAAATATTTTTAACATTTCAATATTTTCGATATTTTCAATATTTCTGATATTCTCTGTTCAAATTTTTTTTCTGGTATTTTTAGTATTGTCGATATTATCGATATTTTTAATATTTTCAATATTTCTTAATAATTTCAGTATTTATAATATTGGCAATATTTTTGAAGTTTCCAAAATTTTCGAAATTTTTTATGTTTTCAATATTATCAACATCGTCGATATTTTCCGATTTGTTCTCGATATTTTCGGTATTTCCGCATTTTGTATGTTTTCCAAAAATTTCTTAGTTTCAATGTATTCAATATTTTCGATATTTTCAATAGTTTCAACATATTATACATTTTCAATATTGTTAACATTTTCAACACGTTTGATGTTTTAAATAATATATTTCCAATAAATTCAATATTTTTAATATTATATTTTCCATACTTTCAAGATTTCTGATTTATTCGATATTTTCAATGTTCTTTTTTATAATTTTCAATACATTACAATGATCAATATTTTCTGTTATATTTTCAATATCCTCATTTTCCAAAAAGAAAAATATTCAATGCAAATATTTTCAGTTTATATTTTTTTACTTTTCTTGGATTCCCTACATTTTTCAACATTTTTAACTTATTAATGTTTAAAATATTTGGACTTTTTGACAAATTTTACCTTTACAATAATTTTCACGATTTTTGTAATAAAATTCTCTGGTGTATTTTTGTTTCTGTGCACATGACAACTTTAACGTGAAAGGGAAATTGAAAATATCCTTTACTGGTTGTGGCCTCGAATATATCCTGAAATTTCCTTACTTCAATATTTTCACTATATCTCACACCTTCGTGAATGTGGCGCTTTGAAATGGAAGTCTAATCACAGAGTGGTTCATATGACCAATATGCGGGCAGTAAAGCTTCAAACCTTTCGAAGAATATAAATCAAATGGTTTTCGCATAAACTAAGCATTGCCGGAATATCGTAAGTTTTACGTTCTTGAGGAATATAACGAAACAGCAATGAGTGTGTGCCTTTGATTCGAAATTTTGTTTGCTTAAATATGATTACGTTGCACTTTATATGCCAGTAAATTCGCATTCAGGCACTTACAAAAATATAACCACTTCGAAGTTAAATATTTCAAGTGTCATTCACATCAGACTACCATTCATGTGTCAGCATTTATATCAAGTGTAGCCAACCAATGCTGTTCCTAATGTATTCATGAACGCTCTTCACTCCCACTCTAAAGGACCTTAACAGACCTTATTGAACTTTTAGGTCGCTGCGACTGTTGCAAATTCTAGCCTCCGATAATATATGCCAATTGTTGGGGGCAAACGCTTTTGTTGTATCATTATGTTTTGCCACAACTTTATTTAACTTTTCTTACTATGTTGGGTTGTCTTACTTGCTTGTGTCTATGACTATGACTTGCTCAAGTAGGCACTTTAAATATTATTTCATTCGTTGCTGATATCGTGCGGATCTTTGTTCATACATTTTCATTTTTCTTTTAGCTCATCTTCACTTTCACATTATGACCACCATAGAGCTTTACTGCCCCTGCGTAACGATTCCTCGGGGTGCTTGAGCAAAATAAGATTGTGGTGAAGAAAATGCTGGACCAGACCATGGCGTTAAGCAAATTGCATGTGTTATCTTCCCCTGAGAGTCTCTGAGCATTCTTATGGAACAATTGTAACTCAGTTTTCTTAGAGTCTAGATTATTATTTTCATAAATATTAAAGAAAGAAAAATATCAAATATATTTGGAGTTGAATAAAAAAGAAGAAGATATTGTACTTGTATATAGAGTATAGACATAGAAATATTAAAATACTGATATAATGGAAATATTGAGTATATTTAATTGAATTGTTTTTAATTGAATTGTTGGAAAATAACATTTTTGAATTCAAATGTCGGTGTCGGTTAGATAACAAAAAAAAAAAAAAAAATAATATTAGATGCGCAACTAAGTTCTCGTTGTTTTTTTTATAAAAATTCAACTTTATTATGAAAACATATTTACAAATGATTTATTGAAAGTATTGCCCATCGCTAGCTTCTACTTTTTCCCATCTTTCTGGCAAAGCTTGAATTCCGTCACGGTAAAACTGTTCGTCTTTTGAGGCTATCCACGAATCTAGCCTTTCCTTGATGTCATCATATGAGTGGAACTGCTGGTCAGCCAGACTGTGCGCCATCGAACGGAACAAGTGATAATCGGACGGCGCAATATCTGAAGAATATAGCGGATGGGGTAGGACTTCCCATTTCAGCGTTTCCTGGTTGCCTGGTAGTTTTTAACGGGCTTAGTTAGCCACGTTAGGCCGAGCGTTGTCACGCTGAAGAATCACTTTTTCATGTCTCTCCGCGTATTGTGGATGATTTTCGGGCAGAGATCAGCTCAATCGCATTAATTGAAGTCAATGCCGATCCCCAGTGATAGTTTCGCTTGGTTTCAACAGTTCGTAATAAATAACACCGACCTGGTCCCACCAAATACAGAGCATAACCTTCGCAGCGTGAATAGTCGCTCGGCCGGATAACGTAGAAACATGATCAGGCAGCTCTCATGACTTGTTTCCTTTAGATTGCTGTAATGAATCCATTTTTCATCACCCATTACAATACGATGAAGAAAATCCTTCCTTTTTTGTAGCTGAAGCAGTTGTTCACAGTTGAAAAAACGACGCTCAACGTCCCTTGGCTTCAACTCATAAGAAGTTTAAGTTCCTTGCTTTTGAACCATTCCCAACGCAAGCAATCTCGACACGTTGTTTCACTTAAAGCAGCATCTCCGTAAACGTTTTAAAGCTCTCGATGAGCTTTAGCTGCCGTTTTGTTCGATTGAAAGAAGAAAATCAATACTTCCCGCATGTGACGATCATATATATTCACACAACCAAAAGATATGTGACGCCAAAAGAATATCACTATTATGTCGAGGCGGTATGTTTACCATATGACTAAGCTTGGCTCATGACGTTTAGGTTGTGGCAAAATCGACTAGTATGTACTTACAGCTGGCGCCATCTATTGGCAAACAGCGGAAACTTAGTTGCGCAGTTAATAGAAATGTTAAAATTGTGAAAACATCGAAAATACTAACAATATGAAAAACATTATAAATATTGAAATTTTTCTTACATAAAATTGCCACCAGTTTTGCACATATCGGAAACTACGGACATTTGGAAAACATATTTAAAAGTTTTTAAATTGCTCATCGATATTTTGTACAATATGCTTTCGGTTTATCATTCGCTTTCAAGACCAATTTGTTGATTAGCAATTATTTATAGTTGTTAATTTAATGTTTTAATTCAAAAATTTGTGAAACTGATTATTTTAACAGCTGGCTGGATGGTTAGCTATTTTTGTATTCACTTGAAATTAGGTGTGAACTGTATTAAAAACGATTAGGAAATGTTTCACTTCGTGTTCTTTTGCCCTTAGCATTTTTCAAAGGACATTCCCTCACTTTTCTTTTTTTCAAAATTCTGAATTCACAGATTGTCTTTATAGTTGTTTCTAAATCTAGAAAATTGCAAAATTTTATTTTCAATGCCGTCAGCTATTTGCGCTTTCATGAACATCATTTTGACCTTAAGGGTACAGGAACTTTACAAACCAATTGAGAAGTTTTGCCCACAGGTACGAACACATTTTGAATGTTGCCATACAGCAACCTCTATTCGACCCTGTCCGATGAATGTAAGCCTAGACAAGAACCTGTGATATTTGAGTTGTATTTTACATATACTGTTCATTGAAGATGTTCTTCGGACTGGTGGCTACAACTTCTCAGCTGTTTTGTGAAATTATAGACCCTTAAGATTCCAATGGCGAGAAATCACAGACAGCTTAGGGTGCTGAAAATTTTATTTTTTTGCATACAGGCAGTCGTCAGCATAACCAAGTTCACAAGTCTATTAGTAAATAATAAATATTCAAAATGATAAAAATGTTTAAAATATTCGAATTAATTCGAAATTTTGAGAACATTCAAAATTTTCAAAGATAAAAAAACAAATGTTCAAAATTTGCATATTTTTTAAAATGCAAAACATTTAAATTATTTTAAAATCTGAAAGTATTAGAAATGTCCAAAATATTTATAAATGTATCAAGGTTTAAAATACTAAAAAATTTTAAAATACAAACTATTTTGAAAAAAATTATGTTATGTCAAACTATATTGAATATTTAGTATCAGAATTATTCAAAAGGTGAAAAATCCAGAAACTTTTATTTGTGAAAGTTATTTGTTCAAATGGAAATTTTCAAGAACAAATGTTCAGAAAGTTTGTTCGGTTGGTTCATCATACGTCACCTGTCATGACGTAGAGTTCCTTCAAACAGTGTCATAACTTCTTCCCACCGCTTCTCTAAACTGTTTATTATTTGCTTGCGTTCTCGTTCTAGTAGTGAGTGGTTATAGCGTTTAAAAAAAAGTTTTAAAAAGTGGAAAAAATTAGCGAAAATGGCTTATAGGCTTATTTGTGTATTATTTCCGAAAAACGTCTGCTGAAGCCAGCCGAAAAATGAAGTCTATTTATGAAGAAAACGGACCAAATGAAAGAACTTGCCTGAAATGGTTTAAAAGATTTTCTACGGACGACTTATCCATAACGGACGCTCCCAGATCAAAACGACCAAAAGCAATTGTTTCCGAGGAAATGACAGATTTAATTATTGTTAATCCCCGTGCAATAGTTAGAGAAACAGCTGAAATAATAATAATAAAAAATTAGTATCAACTGTTCACGTGATCATAAAAGAGCTCAGATTTGTGAGCAGTCTCGATGTGTGGGTACCTCACTCTCTCACCGAGGCCTCACACTGCTTTGCGGACCCTTCCAAAACTGTCAGAGCTTGGGTTTGACGTTTCACCTCATCCACCGTATTCTTTAGACCTCGCCCCGTCCGACTATCACCTATTTCGCAGTCTGAGAAACCACTTGAAGGATTTGAATTTCCATAATGAAGAGGAAGTGAAAAATCGATCGCTTGTTTTCAGAAAAAACACGCGAGTTTTATGAGAGAGAAATTAAAAAGTTCCCAGAGAGGTGGAAAGAAGTTACTAAAAAGGGGGGATTATAAAATAGATTAAAATAATTGTTTCCTTGTATATAAATTTGTAAATAAATTTCTTTCTTTCCGAACCATCCAACACATTCAAAAACTTACATAGAGTAACTAACAGAAGTTGTAGTATAAAATTATTGTTTGAGCCATAACATTTCTATATACAGGATGGCGCACGAATTGTGCTACTGTCAACTGCCAATGGGGACCGTTATTTAAAGATGTTGAAGAAGTTTTTTTTTAGCCAGAACTGCGTCGAACACATATCCGCCTCGGTTCATTCGGTTCCAGCAAAATGGAGCACCTGCGTACATAGCCATATCGTACATAGAAACAAACTAATATCCACAAACTTCACTTTCCGCTGGCCCCCAAAGTCGTCTGATCTGACTGCAGGGGACATTTTTTTATGGGGTTATGTTAAGCAAGAAGTGTACAAAACGAAACCAAGAAATTTGACTGAATTGAAACAATCCATGAAAACAATAACCGAGGCAATCTTGCAATGAATAATTTTTTGAATTAGCATGGATGTCATTTACGTTCTATCACCTACAAAACCAATTAGTTATATAAAATAAAATTGCATTTTCTTTACAACAAAAAAAGAAATAAATAAAATATATTGATTAAAAAAAGTTATTTGAATTTCATATTGTAGTGCAATTAGTTTGCCACCCTAAACACAGTTTCTAAGATATCCGTATTCCGCCACTACTGTGTAATAGTCATTTCTTATCACTCAGTTATTCACTTCCTTGTTTTTGAATTTAAAATCACTTACGATTGGGCATGAGAGAGTTTGTTATTACTCAAAACTGTAATAATAATGATTGATTGAAAATTGTGCTGACATGATAACATTAGCAGAAAGCAAATACTTAACACAGACCATATTAACATGCCATCAAGAACAATGCCAACAAAAATAACAACATTGTTAGCAACAACATTGATGACATTGTCAACATACGAATGACAGCAATAATAGCGAGAAGAACAACAACGACAGCAGCAGCGGCTTTCAAATATCAGCATTTTCACAGCCAGCAAACAGGAGTCTTGGACAGAATGGGGGAATCCTTTACTGCTTTACTCGATACGATTTTCAATAGAATAGAAACTATAAACTGTACAACCTGGTGGCGGGATTATTGCTGCTGTCATTGTTGTTGTTGTTGTTGTAGACATAAATACTTTGTCATAAGGATGTCTGAGTACTTTTGTGGATCGTCACAATGTCGGTTGGTGCTGTTGCTTGCAGTGATGGTAACGCTTTTTTCATCATTTCATCTTGTAATGTATTTTACATTTTACTCTTACAGTTGCCGTAGTTGGGGTAAGAGGGAAATGTGGGAGTTACTGAAATACTTTTACAATATGCACATTTTTGTTGTAGAACAGCCAACAACAATAATAGTGAATGTCTAAAAATTGCGCATTTTTAGCTTTGTTTTAGTAGAAACTATGAAGGGCAGGAGAAGGAGGTGCAAAACAAATCTCTATCATCAACAATAGAGTAAAGAGTGATGATTACAAGGATGAGAATATTAGCGATTTTTTTCACAGATAACGAAATATTACAAAAGCTAGCAAACAAGTTTGAGAATAATTTCTTTGATTTAAAATGTTAAATATTTAGAATATTTTGAGTATATTGAATAATTTGAGTGTTTTAGTATTAAAATTACTAATATTTTGATATTAATATTTAATATTTTAAAAACATTTAACCAAAAAATGGGATAAAAATAGTAAAACTCAAGCTATAGTCATAAATTTTGATGTTAACCCCCACAGAGTAGGCGCGGATGAGAGTTGAATTTTACAATGTCCCACTTAGGGAATAAAATTGGGTATTGAAGAGGAACGAAAATGGTATCGTTACCATAAAAAATTGGCTAAAAAGCTACTAAAGCTAGCTAAAATCATGTACATGGGAGGGGGAATGATGTGTGTATCTTTGCGGGGTAAAAAAGGAAAAAACGCACAGAACGAACCGAACTTCAGATGCGAAAATTTGATGTCAACCCCCACAGAGAAGGTGCGGATAAGAATTGATTCTTACAATGTCCTCCTTTAAGCGCTAAAATTGGGCATTGAAGAGGCACGAAAATGGTACCGTTGTGCAAATTCCTGTCTTTGTAGGAAAAAAGGGGGAAAATGGGATAATTATTGCACAAATACACAGAAAGAATCGAAATTCATATGCGCCCACAGAGTAGGCGGAATGGGAGGCGGAATGATGTGTAAAGATTACTATCTTTGTGGGGGAAAAACAAGAAAAAAAGGGGATAAATATTGTACAAACGCACAGAACGAACCGAAATTCCAATGCGCAAAATTGATGTTAACCCCCACAGAGTAGGCGCGTATGAGAATTAAATCTTACAATACGATAAAATTGGGCATTGAAAGGGAACGAAAATGTATGAAAAAAAAAAAAATAAAAAGGTAAAATCATGTTCATGGGAGGCGGAATGATGTGTGAAGATTTCTATCTCTGCGGGAGGAAAAAGGGGATAAATATTGCACAAACACACAGAAAGAATCGAAATTCAGATGCCCATTCCTCCTATAGTTTTGGCATAAGATGAGGGAATGTGTAATAATATTTATACTCGTAGAGATTAAATTAAACAAATTTCTGAAGCTTAAATTATAATAGTATATTCTTCTCACAGCATATACAGTATGGCGAAAATTTTAGAAATTCGCCCATCAAGAAGGTAAAGCAGGGGAGAAAGGGGTAAAATTTTATAACATTACTATATAACTATTTATTACTATATTACTATGTTATCATATTATCATAAGGCAAAGTTGAAATATCGGGAATTGCGGTCTGGGTTTGTCTTACGATGTAGGAGTGCAATAAAAAGGAAATTTCTCTAAATTTATGCTTTTAGGTGGGAAAAACTGGGTTGAAAGGCAAAAAAATTGTGCCATAATGTATGAGTGGGAAGTGGTTTTAGAGAATTCGGTCTTTTAGCGAAGAAATTTGGAAGAAAAGGGGCAAATTTAGAATAAGAAGCTAAAACTGAAGTCGTCATAATTAAGGTTTACGCTCTTCTTACGGAAGAGTTACTGAATAGAAAAGAGTTTGATCAAGAACCACACTTTAAGGGAAGAAATTGTAATAAATGTGATAATACTACTTACTAATAATTAAGAAGTGGAAACCATCAAAACTTCTGTAACTCTTTGTCTCACTACATAAAAGTACGACAAATATAAAATTGTTCGGTCTCTCGGTCTTTTTGAGTAATAAAGCAGACAATGAAAGAGGCGAAATGTTAACATTGCCTAGAACGAAAGAGCTGAGACAAAGATTATGAAGTGAACATTTATTCATATATGTATATGCTTAGTCGAGCATTGGGAACAAAATTTGCAAAATTCGTATTATAAGAATGTAGAATAGGTTTAGAACAACTGGCTGCAGCAAGATTTATGACATTTGTAAGCAACCTCTATTCCAAAGCAAAAGTAAAACGAAATTTTCCGAAATTAGACTTGTTAATTAACCTGATTCATTGATGAAAGTTATAACCATGAAATTTGTCTTCTGCTGCCGAATCAGTTTTTGTTAAGTTCTTAGCGGAAACCTTGAATAGAATGAAGACTTCACTTGCCATCTGATGAACAAATATTTTGTACTGAAAAGATAAAATGTATCCTGCTAAATATGCTGCGTATTTTTATATAGCGAATAACGTTTAACACTTTTCAGTGTTTTGTGCGAAAAATCGATTAGTATCATCAAAATCATGTGATTTATCGGACTATAAAATGCTGTTATTACGTTAATAACTCAGTAGAATGTTTGAATCGATCTTTGTTAGGCTTTTAACAGTATTCGGTAGAAGTAGAAATTAGTTTAATTGCATTAGTTTATTAAATAATAGATTATAAATTGCTTAATATTTAGGATTTAACTTCATCAAATTCTTATTGAAATTGTATTAATATTTTGAGATCTTAATGAAACATTTGAAGAATAAATATTTAGTTGAAAACTTGTTTTGTCAAAATCCAATAACTGAATCTCCATTCAAGTGTATGTTAACATTTAGCATTTAATAATGCTTAGTTAAATGTGTAGAAGTTGGTTTAATTGTAATTTTCGGAATTACAATTGATTACAACACTTTTATAA
The DNA here is from genome assembly GCA_019455685.1 of Philornis downsi. Classification (NCBI taxonomy): domain Eukaryota; kingdom Metazoa; phylum Arthropoda; class Insecta; order Diptera; family Muscidae; genus Philornis; species Philornis downsi. The sequence goes on from JAHXMU010025421.1 coordinate 526,339, forward strand.
GGTGATTTTTTAAGATTTAAGTTGGTTTCAGGTAGGCAGCACTGGTTGGTAATGACGTCCAAACGTCATCTGTTAAAGTGAAAAGTGTACAGTATGCTCTGCCATTTCATCATGGACAGACTAACAAACGAGCAACGATTGCAAATCGTTAAAATTTATTATCAAAATTCGGGCTCTGTGACAAATGTGCATCATTTGATACGACCATTTTATGTTCGTCATAATCGACCTGCTGAATCAACAATTCGTGCTGTTATCTCCAAATTTCGCACCAAATTTACTTTGTTGGACATAAAACCATCGACTCGCATGCGTAGAGTGCGTACCGAAGAAAATATTGCAGCCGTAGCGACCAGTGTTAATGACGATCGTGAAATGTCAATTCGTCGCCGTTCTCAGCGATTGGGCATGTATTACTCAACCACAACGAAAATTTTACACGTCGCCTATAAAATTCAACTCACGCAAGAATTGAAGCCGAATGACCTACCACAACGTCTAATTTTTGGTGAATGGGCCTTACAAAAGCTCAATGAAAATTCGCTGTTTTATCGAAAAATTGTGTTCAGCGATGAGGCTCATTTCTTGCTGAACGGATACGTACACAAGTAAAACTGTCTCATCTGGAGTGATGAACAGCCTCATGCCATACATGAATTACCGATGCATCCCGAAAAAACGACAGTCTAGTGTGGTTTATGGGCTGGTGGCATCATCGGTCCATTTTTCTTCAATGATGACCGTGGAAGAAACATTACCGTCAAGGGGCAAACGATATCGAGCCATGATACGCGATATTTTTTTTGCCCCAATTGGCTGAGTTGAACTTGGTTGACATGTGGTTTCACCAGGACGGTGCAACATGCCACACTGCTCGTGAAACAATGGATATGTTAAGGGATGAATTTGGTGAGCAGCTTATCTTCCGATTTTGCACTGTGAGTTGGCCACCCCAAGATCTTGCGATTTAACGCCTCTTGATTATTTTTTGTGGGGTTATGTCAAATCGTTAATCTGTGGACAAGCCGAACACTATTGAAGCCTTACAGGATGACATAACACGCGTTATTCGTGGAATACAGGCCGAAATGCTCGAAAAAGTGACGAAAAATTGGACCTTCCGAGGGGATATTTTGAGACGGAGCCACGGACAACGTTTACATGAAATTATCTTTAAAAATTAAATAGCAAAGACCAATCTATCGATTCCAATAAAAAAATTTGAGTGTTTTATTCGATTTTTAAAAAACCTACGATTACAAAATCACCCTATATAAACCTATGTTGTTATGTGTGTGTGACCAACCGTGATCGCAGGTTCAATTTCGGGAGCAGCCATCTATAATTATTAGAGAGTCTAGGTGTTTGACGAATTTTTCCAACAGTCAAGTAAACGACAAGTCTAATAAATGCTTCTCGAATTGTGATGTTCAGGACCTTATATTTTATTCATGGAATGCTAAGGAGTTAGTTTTTGTTGTTATTTAGCAGAATATGTTAACATTTTACAAATAACTCTGTTAAATTGGAATCGAAATTGGAATTATGAAAAACATTAACGAAATCTTTACCTAACCCATTTCCAAATGCACAGCATATGCATATTTATTGCATCCTAAGAAACACTTTTGTATCACTTCAAAAGCTAAACAAGTTAACTAGTTTTTAATAAGCTAAATTGAAATGAAATTAATTTATTTGCATTCGACTTCTAAATACTTATGGTGACAGACAATAATGCCCATCTTATTGACCTCTGTAATATATTGGATTGATATTTTTTATAAGATGCTTGAAATCGGACTCAAGAGAAGATAATCAACTATTATAGAGCGTGGATTTTGAAGAAATTTCCATGTATGCCTTATTCAGAATAACATATGTTCATATGACAGTAAATACAAAGACGACCCATATTTGATCTAATGGAAAAGTAATTAAGATGAATGCTTCATCATTGGTGCGATAAATCTCTCGAAAATACGAAGTAGCTATGCCATAAGTATTTTCATGCTATGAAAGCCTGTGCAAAATTTTCCAGTTGCTTCCAAGTGTTTCCATACCATGAAAAATACCATGCAAAATATTCCAGTTGCTTCAATACCTTGAAAATGTCAAGAAGACATGCTGTAGAAAAGTGCTTCCATACCATGAAAAGCCTATGCAAAATTTTCCAATTGCTTCAATACCTTGAAAATGTCAAAAAGACATGCCATCAAGAAGTGCTTCCATGCTATGACAAGCCTATGTAAAACTTTTCAATAATTATACAAATTGTTGCGACTTTGCTTCAATTATGGTGAAATTCTGCTTCATTGAATGCACTTTTTTTTTGGCTGGGTATGCCAATTTTTTGTGTGACTGTCTACTCGACCTTTGCTAAACATTTAAGAGTGTTGTGTTAGAAGTGGTAATTCGCTTCAAAGCATTTATCTCCCAAACTACGGAGTATAAATCTACATTCTTCAACGTTTTTGTTATTATCGCATTCTGTTAACTTTTAAGAACTGACGAAATTGGCAATCCAATTATGTTAATATACGAGAAATGAAATATAGAAGTAAATCTGTTGTCCTATCAATAGAATTCTATTATTTCAAATATTAAACAAATACCTATACAATATTTGTATTAAACCCGTGACATATTCTGTTACATGTACGAGTATTAATTGAAATTTACATTAAAAGTTTCTCTATCTATCTAAAAATTTATTTTTTTATCCGACGTCATAATAGATATGGTATTTATAAGAAGGAATGGCTCCACATAATTCTTAATACTATAAGTTTACTATTTAGAAAATTTACTTGCAAACACTTCAGTATTTAAGCCCTTATCTGACCTCCGTTAAAACCATCTCTTCTTAATTTATATAACACTCTGTTAATATCTTTAATTCCCATTTAAGCGCTTTTAAAAGCGCCCAAATTGTCAACACTTTACAATTCATATTTCAACAACAAAAGTCGCCACATCAGCATCAGCCCCATTATCCGTCCTTTGCATGGAGCCTGTAAACAACATCATATATGTTGTATTTAGGCTTTTGTACTCTTTTGTAGTAGAGGCACTTGAAAACATAACAATCTTCTATGGGGGAAGAAGAAGAGCAGCGCAAAAAAAAAAATTATGAAACGAACAATAACCGGGTACGCGTCCGTCTCCACTCGCATATTGTTATTTTTCATTAAATCCCCCTGTGCTACGGAGACAGCGGGGACGAGTGGATGGATGGCCAGAGAAGGTTTCACATCAAAATCGCATAAAATAAAAATGCAGCGTTAGGAGATATGATTATATGTGAACATGATTTAAAATTGTATACGATCTGGAAATTTCGATAAAAGATTTTGAGATAAAGCAGACATGAGACAGGTCATGTTGATGATTTTGCCTTTTTCAAGACAATTTTTATCGGCTTATCGCAAGAGACAGTAGGGTGTAATAAAATGCCAGATGCTCGTTAGGTGAGAGCGTTGTGAAAGAAATTCAAATGGGAATGAATAACATGAAATGAAATGAAATGCCATTTTTGATACGTCCTTTAACGCTCTTTGACAAAAGGCAATAAGCAGCAATAATGTAGCAAAGTCTAGTGTAGAGCCTTATAGAAGAATACCATATATTTCTTATGTACACTCGTTTTTTTCCTTCAATGCTATTTCTTTTATCTTGCTGTGCACGCAGTATAAAAATTCACACCGAAAATCAATTGTTTTCTTGTCAATAAATCAAAACTTGGAATTTTATGTTTGATTTTCATTATCATCAAATTGATGTTAATACTTTGTCACGTAGTGTCTATTTATGGCTTCCTTTTCCGACGTATTTTAAAATGAAGATATCCGCTTCGTAAGGATTCTCTTGCAGGGTACCGCAGGAAGGGCAGACGCAATGAAATTACAACCGTATTTGCTTTCTCACGTTTTTGTTTTTCTTTGCTGTTACCGACAGGAAGTTAATGAATGTCCCAGGGGTTGTTAAGTGTAAATGTGTGTGTGTGTGTTTTTTTTTTATTTCAATTACTTTTTGTTGCTAACAGGAAATGCACATTTCTTAAAACCGGAACTTACCACTTGCCACAGAAAGTGTTGTTTAAAGGTCTTCGGAGCAGGTGTTTTATACAAAGAAGAAATGTCATAATTTACATACCTGCAAAGAGAAGCGAAAAGAGTGAGAAACAGAAGTTGTTAAAAACAATTATTTAAACAATTAGAGGTAAGAATAACAGTAGTTATTTTAAATTAAATGACGGAACAAACTAATTTTATGCTTGAAATTCTTAACAGCGAATTGAAGAAACCTGAGAATAATGCAGAAAATACTTTGCATTAAATTCATGAAATTGGTTGATACTCGTTGACATTCGTATTTATGTGTAAAAAATCAAAGTTAAAATTAATCAAAGGAACGCCTGGTTCTGCCAACGGAGTGTTGGTTGCCCATCGAAACTTGGTGTGATGAATTGGAGAAGAAGTGCAAAAGGCCAAAGTGCTTGGAATTATTTTTTACGTGTGACATATAATAGATAAGGATATCTATTCTAGTCGCCACCTAAGCAGACAAGCAACCTAGTAACGTGACCCTATTAAATAATTTATAAATTCTTATAAGTCAATTTCTTGATTGGAATGCCTTAAATAATTTCGACATAAGCGTTTCTCCTACAGACCCAGAAAATAAAAGTTTTTGCCTCCTGGATTTCTTTAAGTCTACAGGTACAGGGTGACGCGTCAATAGTGCTACAATAAGAAAGTCAAATAACTTTTTTTTTTTTATTCAATGTATTTTATTTATTTTTTTATATAGAAAAAAACTAATTGATTTTGAAGATGACAGACCGTAAATGGCTTCCATGCTCATTCACAAATACTGAATACTGATCAAAAAAGTATTCATTGCGTGATCGCCTCAATCATTATTTTAATAGACTGCTTCAATTCTGTGAAATTCTTTAGTTTTGTTTTGTACTTTGCTTGCTTGACATAACCCCATAAAAGAAAGTCTTGTGCAGTCAGGTTAGGTGACCTTGGGGGCCAGCATAAAGTGGAGTTTGCGGATATTAATTTGGTTGGGAGTATTCGTCAGAGCTGTTGGAGAAGTTGCTCCATCTTGCTGGAACCAAATGCTGTTGCAGCCAAACAAACAAAAAATTCAGTTTCTCATTTTGCCAAAATTTTTGATTTGAGTTTGATTTTTTTTGAGTCATTTCATAACGATGATGATTTGATAGCGTTTAGATGTGTAAGTACTGACGAAGTCGCTGTAGCTTTGAATAAAATTAAATCTAATTCGGTTGGTGTGGATGATATTCTGATACAATTTTTACAATTAATTTTTCCTTGTTTGTATAAAATTGTTACTCATTTAATGAATTCTATTTTGACAACGTCTGTTTTTCCACAAGCTTGGAAAACTGCCCGTGTTATTCCTATACCGAAATCTGCTACTGTAAATGGGTCTGATGATTTGCGGCCTATTTCTATTCTTCCTGTACTATCTAAGGTTTTTGAGCACTTATTGAAAGATCAAATTATGGCACAATCTGGGAGTAAAATTATTGATACATAATATATAATACAACAAGTTTACTTTTGTCTCTAATCGATACCATCAGGAAGGACATGAATCGTAACATGTATAGTGTTCTGGTTTCTTTAGATTTGTCTAAGGCTTTTAACTCCATATGTCACAGAAGGATGATAGAGAAACTTACATATATATAAGTTCAACTTTTCTATCTCGGCTTGGCAACTCATTTTGTCTTATTTGTGTGACAGATTTCAGTTTGTAAATTTGAATGAAAGAAATTCGAATGTCTTGGCTCTAAACTCGGGCGTACCGTAGGGCTCGGTCTTCGGACCGCTTCTTTTCTCATTTTACGTTAATGATCTAATGGATTATTTAGATAATGGAATTTGTTCTGCGTTCCTATTTGCTGATGACATTTTGCTGTACTTTAATGGTGATCGAGATTTTCCTGATGCACTGGAGAATAAAATAAATTATTGCTTCGACAGCACTGTGCAATGGACTGTTCATAATTCATTAGTGATTAATCCGTTTAAGACTAAAGCTATTTCGTTTGGCTGCCCAAGTAATATGGCAGGATATAACATATATTTGGGGCGCAGCAGAATTGAGAATTGTTGATAGTTTTAAATGCTTAGGTATTGTGATCGACAATAGGCTGAATTTTGAAACTCATATTGACTCTGTGCTCTCCAAAGTATATGGAGTATTGCGTAGCCTCTTCTCAACTAATATTTATCTGACGATTAGGGTGAAATATAGACTGGCTTGGGCGCTTCTAATGCCTCAAATTATTTATGGATTAGAAGTGGTATCGGGAACAACATCACTGAATGTTTCGAAATCGAAATTGACAATAAATTCAGTTGCAAGATTCATTTTCAGTGTACGTAGGCGTGAACACATTTCAGTGTATGTGAAAAGAGTGTTAGGTTGCTCCTTTAATAATTTTGTAAATTATCGTAATTTAAAGACTTTTTATAAGGTTGTCAAAAGTGGAGTGCCTGTTTCACTATATGGATTATTTCAGTTTTCACGCTCGACAAGAAATATACAAATCATTGTACCTACAATAAATATTTCAGCATTTGAGAGATCTTTTCTTATTAGGATTGCAGTTGCCTGATGACTTAAGAGTATTCTCTTATTCTAACAATGTTTTTCGTTCAAGAATTTTTGCACACTTTTCTTTAATGGAAATTTAATAACTGCATTGCATTGTTACTAAATAGGATCGATATAACTTTCATTTTAATTTGTTTAATATTATTTTTTCTTTTTGTAATTACGGCTGGGGAGCCAACGTTGGTGATAATATTGATTTATATACATATATACAGGGTGGGCCATAAGGATGTTGGCGGTTTAAATATTCAATTAAAAAAAAATACGAAACATAAAAAAAATATATTTGTATTTGTAAAAAGTAGAAGCATGGGAATTTTTAAGATTCAAAAATAATGTTGTCCAAATGGCTTCCCTCGGCTGCTTAACACTCTTGGAACCGAAGTCGCAAATTTTGGAAAACTCGTTGAAAAGTTGTTATCGGTATTTTGTTACTTTCCTGAATAATGTTCCTCTTTAACTGCTCTAAATTTGTCGGATTATTCTCGTAGACTACCGATTTGAGGTAGCCCCATAGAAAATAATCGCATGGAGAGAGATCGGGGCTACGTGGGGGCCATTCAATATCTCCCCTTTTCGAAATGAGTTTTCCAGGAAAAACATTTTTCAGCAGCTCTATGGATACCCTAGCCGTATGACATGTGGCCCCACCCTGTTGAAACCACATCCTCGAGGTATTGCCTTGAAGTTCTTGCAAAGCTGGCACCAAAAAGTCTACTAGCATGTTGCAATAATTGTTCGCTCTGTTGTTGCGGATTTCGCTGAACTTAAACACGAACACGCTCCACAATGTCGGCTGATCTTGCAGAAACTGGGCGACCACCAACCGTAATTGGTACTGTTGAGCCAGTTGTTTCGAACATTCTGATCCATTTTCGTATCACATTGGCGCTTGGAACTTCACTTAAATCGTGTAAACCGTGTTCATGCCGATACAAACGTCGTGCAGTTATCACTGATTTATTGTTTTCGTAATACGCTCGGACACAAAATGCACGCTGCCCTCCTGTGTATGGCTCCATGGCGACTAAATTTCCAGGAAGCGGCGCAGCGAACAACATATCCCCCCGCCACCCCGCGCCGCGCGTTACCGAGAAATTGAAGAATTAAATCGCCAACACCCTTATGGCGCACCCTGTATATATTTTTACACCTATTTAAATAGATTTAAGAGTGTTATAGATACTCAGGAATTTATTGTTGTGTAATACGCATTTTTGGCCTTAAAGACTTAGTATTACTGTTTTTTTTTTTGGAAATAAAAATAAAAAAAAATAGTGAAATATATACATATATGTATATATATATATATATATATATATATGCATATAAAAAAAACAGTTCCTCATTTTGTTAAAATCTGAGCATTTTTGTCAAACTCCGACTGCGGTGTTGGCTTCTCTGTAATCGTTGAAATTTCCTCAAATTCTAACCATAGTACTAAAGACTAAACCTTAACGAAAATCCAGAAAAATTACCGATTTTCTAGATACTCTCATAGGAATGTCTAAAATATCAAATTTTGTGACTTTATCTTAAATACGCTGCATCTAAGAATGGGAAAATATTGCCTAAATTTCACATATAGAAGTTTTAAAATAAGTGGCACAAAAATTAGATCACGCGAACTTTAAAATCTGGAAAGTGACCATTCGCTATCTACTGCCTATAGAGTGCAAATGCAAAAATAGCTTAATATTTCTCTTTTGATGATTTCATTGCAATCGTACATTTTAAATCTTCTACAATCATGTCAAACAAAAGTACAAAATCTTCCATTTACTACGGACTTTACTCATTTTCAACACTTGCCTAAATTTGTACGTAATTTGTGTAATCTTTACATTCGACTGTGAAAGTGTGACCTATCCTACATTTTCTAGTTACTGCGGACTTTATCCATATCCAACATTTGTTTAAATTACGACGTGATTTGTGTAATCTTCACATTAGACTGAGAAAGTATGACAATGACCTATCCCACGAAATTTTGTTAAATATAGCACATATTATTGACTTGAAAAATTTACAAATGCTAAGGTACGAAAGAAAAATCTAGTGAAATCGAAAGACTTAAATGAATTGTGGGTCGTAAGAGTAAGAAATGTGTGAGCAAATTTAAAGCTCGACTTACGCTTTATATATTCGAAGAGATTTATAATTTTATAGCAGTTCTCTTAGTAGAGACAGAGAAAGAGTAAAAGATGAATAATGAAAGTATAAGAAAAGGAAAATGTAAGTGAAACGGGGAAGAATACCCAAGCGAGATACTAATTTACGGTAGAGATCGATAGGGACTAGTAGTTAATCGCTATCACTATCACTAGTAATTAAATCAAAAATTTTTGATATAAAAATTTAAAATTTCTCTTCCAATTGTATGCTTTTTTAAAATGCAATTCTTCTTACAAAACTTCATTCAAATATTCGTATATTCATTTTAAAAGTATCATATAATTGGGGCATTTGTGCCAAGCACATCATGGTTAATTTATCACACCCGATAGAAAAAATGCCCCAGAACAATTTTGGCATAGTTTGAAAGCATTTTTCCGAGACTTCACAAATACCTACAATTTGATTTTGTTGTTCTCTATTAAGAATAGATTAAAACCATACACTTCATTTAACACACTTAATATATCCAAATTTCAAAATTGAGTCCCTAAGAGTTTCAACAAAAAAGTATTATATATCACTGCTAATTTTCATATAATTCCATACATTTATTGTCAATTTTCAATATTTTTCAAATTTGTTAATTGTGCAAACGTTATTAGAATTTCTAGCAAAATATGTAAATCGAAAAGGATTAAGTTGGAAACCGTAACAATTTCTTGCGATTTTGGTTGAAAGTAAGAAAGAAAACCCGTATTTTGAGATATAAAAGTCGATGTAGACTGGTTTTAAAGACATTATATTACATATTTTTGGAGTGCAAACAAAATTTAAGTTTAATGTAATTTAATATTGATAATGGTATACGAGTACTCGTATCTTGGAGACGAGTATACCAACATAAAAAAATAATAATAGTCGAAAGTGGAATGTACGTAGCCCCCGAAATTTAAAAATTCGTCTTACTTTTTGAACACACCTCGTAAATGATGAATGCGGAATAATGTTCAGAAATAAGTATTTACAAATAGGTTGATATAAATTAAAAATTCAGGTTAGTTAAATGTTACTTAACTACTTAAAATGGTTTCAATTTTGTTATATCGAACTTCGATTTGTTATTTATAGCAAATTATTTTGCAAATTGATAAATAATAATAATAATACGTATTACGTAAAAGCGATCATCAAGTTTATATTAATTATACGCCACAGAGCCACTGATTATATTTGTCACATCTTTACGTGGCAGGGTAATTTAAAATTAAATTGGTATAAATAAGGTAATAAGTTTTAAGGTTTATGCCAGCGAGTTGAGGTCAAATTTTCAAAAATTTCGTCGGGGATATACGTAATCTGGAAATAGTTTTTCTAAGCTTTTTTTTGCTGTTAGAAAAGTATGCTATATGTAGAAATGTTAATTGATATTTTAGCTTTCCTGAGAAACATTTTTTGCAGCATTAATACTTTAAATGCACTGTCCATATTTAAGTTTCATATAGAGATCTTATCAGCGTTATTATTTCCGCTATATCGCCTTTTGTTTCCAAAATGTAAAAGGATGAAATTTGAAAAATAGTTGTATGAGGGCTTTAAATAAGTGCAGACTGAGTTAAGCATTATAATTAAAGAGCAAGATTTTAAATGTCAGAATCTTCGAAACAAAGGTTTTCTGTTTTATTTCACTATGATAATATAATTTCTTGATATATTTGGTCTGATGTATATTTATCAAATATATGTATATACATTATATATATATATACATTATACATACATATACATATATATATATAATATATTGATATATTTGATCTGATATGTTTCTATATGAAGAAATTATATTAGCATAGAGAAGGAAAAAAGAATGGTTAGATTAGCAGATAATAGCACATGAAATTTTCTTAATGCATTTTAAATATTTCAACCACAAACCAACATTTTGACTACAAGCTAACATTTCTAACTTCTCCATCTACTCAAGTATGGCTCGCTTTACTGGGCTTTCATTCCCTTGTAATAACATAACTAATGAGTGCTATTACTAATTTCCTATTATTTATTTAAATAATTAACGAACGGCAAGAGATATTGGCTTAAGAAACAGTTTTTACTCAGATTAAAGACTTAAAGAGATGAGATCTAATACAATTTTGACAATTTCACATATTATTTAGTTAACGATATGCCATTAACGAGACAACAAGCTGGAATACTGTGAACATAAGATATGCCTTTCATCGCCACCACTTTAAAAGGTGCTTAAAAGTTGGACTTTAACCTTTTACTACTAAACAATAATCAACAAATTGTAACATAATTTCAGTGCCATTGTGTGTCATGGTAATCACATCGATATTATGCCCAATTGAGTCATCGAAAACTAGGAACATTTTCAATTACACCAACCACTCAATAGGCAATGATAGCCGAGATAATCATAATAAGATTTTCATTTACAATGATGATGACCTAATTACTTTAAATGAAGACCATCATACGAGAACTGCTGTTACTAATTCTACTAGAGATGATGGTCCATCATCCTTATATGTCAGTAGTGCGGCTGTAACTGCATCAAATGACCATAATGGTCGATTGCCATTATGGTTTATTAATCAAAGACCAGTGCGACGACAAGTAGCAGTAATGGCAACAGCCAGAGCAACAGTCACAGCAACTGCCACTTTGGTATCGGTAACAATTCAATCTCCGGCCACTTATCATGACCATGTTGGCACTGTGGCTGATGCTACCCCCATTATAAATTTCAATAATGAACATTTGAAATTAAATAAATTAAAGGCCACCGATACTGCAAAGGATGCTATTGCCCATAATGGTGATGGCTCTCAGGAGGTTGGTCCAATGCTGCAAGAAGAAGTTTTGGAAACAAATAATAAAAATAATTTCCAAAATGTACAAACTGATGACATTGAGTTGAATAATGACGAAAATCGACAGCAGTCACAGCAATGGCAGAAACTCCTGAAACCGCAACCAGTGAACCATCATCTAAAATTCTATACATCCAATACATATCATCCATTATCATTTGGACAATTGCCACAATTTCTGCAGCAGCAACAACAGCAACAGCAGCAACAACAACAACAACCACAACAACTGTGGTCATTACCGTCACCAGCATGGCCACAAGTGTATCTTGACAATAGTCATCAACAACTGACAGTCGATTATCGTTTACTCTACAATGCTGAGCGCAATACGGATTTCTACTTATGCACTTTGACAACATCATCGCCAGACAGACAAATGCCTCGAGAAGCATCCACAACAACTGCCACCACCAACAGCAGTGGCAGTGGCAGTGACAGCAGTAGCAACTCCAACGTAACCCAGGGACGAGTGCTTCACATTGTCAGTGATACGATAAGTGCTGCATTTGGTGTTAATACCCATCCTGTTGCTGGCATTCAGGGCATACGCATTGAGGAGCTGCCACTGTATAACGCCCAGTCATTAAGACAATCAAGCTTTAATCCATTCAATCCCACCAGGTAAGTTCTTCGAACCAGCCCGGATATCATTCTTGCAATTGTCTGCATTCGCAATGAATACAAAGATTTCACTTAGTTCGTTGGCATAGCAAGTGTGGAATGTGGTGATGGTGGCTGCATTACACATGATTTGTTTTTGAGATATCGATAATGATGCTGGAATTTAGGGTATTTTTTGAATATATGGAACAGTTTAAATACGGTTTTTCTTAAAGAGGGAACAAATGATCGGAAGATGTGGTATATGAAAGAAACTAAAGCAACATTTAAAATTTAAAATCCGTATAACCAAAAAAGGTTGAATAGAAATTCGGAAGTTAGCATGGGATTTGTTATGGTAATTTCCAACAGCCGGTGTCAAAATTCACTTCAATTTATTTAGGTTTTAATTGAGCCTTAAAATTCTTTGATATTCAGCTTGTTTTGAAAGTTATCGATAAATGTTTCCAACATCTGTTGGTGAATATTAACAAAGTGTAATAAAGATATTAATGAAAAGAGAACAGGTTTCAAATTGCTTAAAATACCGTATAATTGGCAGCATTTATTTTGCATCACTGCAGAAATGAGGGAAAATAATAAAGTGTTCAATATTCCGTACTGAAATTATATTTAATTTTAACTCACATCTTACGGTACAAAAATAGAATATTTATACGAGTATTATTATAATTTTTAATAATTGTTTTTTTTTTTTACTTGTTGGAAAAGACTAGAAATTTTAAAGGTTTAAGTATATTCTAACATCAACTAATGACTAAATAATACATCAATCTCCTGAGCCGGGCTATAGCTTTTAGCTATGTGAAAAGAGAAGGACAAAATAATTTATCTGTTGTTACATGATGTTCAGGAAAACTGCTATATATTTTGATTTACAAAAAGTAGGGTTGTAATCTTAAAAATTTAGGCAAAACTTAACAGTAATTTCAATTTTCCGTTTTCAAAAGTAAAGTTAAATAAAACATACATAAAGCTATGATTTCGGTGAAACTTTTATTTCATTATAATGATTGGACCTTGCCATTATATATGAAATAAAATGCCATTTAAATTACCGCCTCTTGATTGGTTGCAGCAGTGGATCCTTTTGAGGTTTCTCCAGCGTCATTTTCAAAAAAATAAGAAAACGCCCAGTTACACTTCCAGGCCATAATGCGCACTAAAAAGTCAAATTTTTCGGATGAAATGGCATTTCCACAATCACTTCTGGGTTCTCCGGGACCCATATGTCACAATTTTGCTTGTTGACGTAAGAAACGAGTGAAAAATGAGCTTCATCACCGAAGAAATTTTTGTTTGATTGAAGACCAACGTTTGAATCAATATTTTCTTAGTGAGTTTTGTCTATTTTTACGCGTTCTTCGTAAATGGCAAAACCTTCACTAAATAAATAACACTTCAGATGTTAGGTATTTAACAGCTGACAGCCTTGCCAGACCGGGCGGTTTTGAAACCATTAAATGTATAACGTTATACAACTGAGAAGCCCAATGTGTATTTAAGTTAACTACACAATGCTGTTCTTTTATTATAAAAAAAAAACTGCAAAATAAATGGAAACGCCTAATGACAAAATATATGTGCGATGCCCCCTTTTGCAATAAAAATTAAGTAAAAATCGCACTAAACCTTGCATAAAAATATGCTGCACTGCTATATATATTGTACTAGCAAGTAAATAATGAATTTGGAATTTGAATTCTTCTCTTAAATTTATTTACCATCTGCCCAATTTTAACGATTGTGATTTTTGAATTGATAATTCAAATTTCATACAACTCAACTTCTTTATTAGAAATTCACAAAACAATTGAGAAGTTTTGCCCTCCGGTACGAAAATGTTCTTAACGAAGAGCACAACTCAAATATAACTCAATTATTGAAAAACGATCTTAAACCGGATTAACAATTGGGAATTTATTATAATGAAGATCAGCTATAAATTAAAAAAAAATTAACATATTTTGAAAATTGTTTTTGACATTTCATATTCAGCCATTTGTTCTGTGCACTCTTGAACTCTTATGATATTAACTTCCTTATTCCTATATCCTAAAGCAACGAATTCCCAAATACCTACGTAACTACGCAACTACGCCATTAAAGGAATGAATTTCTCGACTTTAATTACTTCAATTTCAACTGATTTTTAAGGCGACGGCATCATTTTGACTCTCTGTTATATCTCCTAAAAATAGGAACTTCTGAGAAATCCATTGTTCGCATATCTCTCAATTTTTATGACTTAAAACTTCTGCGGTTTATTTTTGGCGAGTGTACTAGTTTTGTTCCACTTCTTAATGGTATTACTGCCAGAAAGCATGAATTTTGGAGAACGACTTTGTATCGTGAGCCTTGGCAAGCCTCCGCCGCTTTAATTAATTTTGATCTTTCCAGTT
>JAHXMU010025421.1:541049-609547 GCA_019455685.1 Philornis downsi
AATTAATTTTGATCTTTCCAGTTTCTTATGTGTTTCATTTCGAAAGCACAATTTTTGTCCTCTTTCTTATACCACAGCCGTTTGCTATAAATGATGGTATCAGTAATGTCCCTTTTCCTTGCTATTGTAATTCCGAAAAGGAAACATTTCTCAAAATGTTTTCACATCTCATAACTTCTCCAATTCCAAAGCTTTAGTTCCCATTCTTTATTCCACGTGGTGGTATCATTGTTATCGCTTTTGTTCCCTGATTTATCTAAAGAATGGATTACAAAAAATCAATTATCAAGCATTTTAAATATCAAACTTCACATTGTGAACTTATTTACTCCCACTATTAAAGGCTGTAGCTTTTGCCGAGTTATTATTTCAAGATGGGTTTCATGATTTTAGAATCGACTAATGTAGAATCAGTGGAATTTACGCTTTAGCCATTCGTTGTAAACTGTGACAACATTTTCGCCTTCACTTTTTCATATTTTACCCTCTAAATGTACAATTTTTTACAAATTCCTTTTCGTTCTTTGTCTATTTAAGTAGGCAAACGTGCACATCTAATTTTATAGTTATAGATAATGGTACCCCATTTGTTTTGATAAGGCAAAAACCATATGAGAATTTTGTCCGAGTTTGGAATTCCCACAAAGCTTATCCGATTTTATAGTATGACGTTGACTGGCACTAAATCTTTAGTAAAGATGGTCACAGAAGCCTTAGCGAGCCCTTTTGCACTCGACGAGGATTTAGACGGAGCGGCAGCCTATCGTGCGATGTCTTCAGCATGCTGTTGGAGATGATTATGAGGATAACTGCAGTTAATACGACTGGTACCATCTTTAACAAGAGCCATATGTTGCACGTGTATGCGAACGATGTAGACATTATTCGCAGAAAACTGAGAGATATGACTGCAGCCTTCTCAAGCATTGAAAAGGAATCAACAAAGATAAGTTTGGCGGTAAACGAGGACAAAACAAAGTTATTTGTTTCAACAAATAAAAAGTCTACCCGCTTGAGATGCTGTGTGAACGTTGACAACCAAGATTTTGAAGTGGCGGAAGCACTCGGATCCGTTTTAAACGAAATGAATGATGTCAGCATGGAGATAAAGAGGAGAGTTTTGCCTACGAACAGATCTTGCTATGGTCTAAGTAAGCGATTCAATGATAAAGCCCTCTCTCGACAAATAAAAATGCAACTGCATCAAACGTTGATTTTACCACTCTTGTTGTATGGCGTAGAATCCTAGACTATACACAAGCGGATGAATCAGTGCTACGAGTCTTCGAGAGGAAAATACTCCACAAAATATTTGAAGCTGTTAACGGAGGGTATCGGCGTCGCATGAGCAATGTGGTGTACAAGCTATGTGCCGCCATCGATTTGGCCCAGCGCATTGGTTAGTTGGGTTACGTTGTGCGGATAGACCCAAATGCTCCATTACAAAAAGTAGACGGTGAAGAAGAGGGCGAACAAAACTCTGTTGGAAAGACCAGGTTTTTGAAGTACTGTTGAAACTTGGTGTGACAAATTGGAGAAGAAGCACAGAAAACCGAAGCGCATGGAAATATTTTCTACGTGCGGCGTATAATAGACAAGAATATCTATTCTAGTCGCCACCTAAAGAAAAGATTTGTTCCTTTTTCGTTCGCTTTTTGTATCCGGTGTTTGGGCGAGAAGGTGGTCAAACATTGGTAAGCCGGCTATCTCGCGATTAAAACAAATCGATGGCAGTGAAATGAAAAAAAAGTTTCGTACCACCAAACGGCCCGAATGACCAGTATTTAATACTCTGATGTTTATATAGGGTTATTTAAAATTGCATCCGCTAAAGTCGACTACATTTTAAAGGAAGCATTTTCGAAACAGATTAATGGTACCAAGATTATTGGCTCAGGAGAATGTCATACATATGTCTATTTATGGAAGGTGATTACTTCCATAGCTATGTGTAATATATTTTGTAAGAGAAGATCACCATTAAAATTATAGCTTCGGAATTGAAATTTTCATAAAATGTCTACTTAAAATCCTACATAATGCAATTGCATAAACACTTTGAACTTCGTAAATAATTGAAATAACAGCTCTAGGCCTTTAAAAATATGAATTCTAATAATTTCTTAAGCTAATGCATATCTGTATAATGCGATGTACTTTTCATTTTTCTAGAATAATCATACACGGTTGGCTGGGTGGCTCATCTGCTGGTATTTACAACACCTTAGTACCGGAGTATCTTAAGTTGCGACGAGGCACCTATAACGTTATCACAGTAGACTGGGGTAAGGGGGCCATGGCGGACTACATAACAGCCAGTTATCGTGTAAAACCGGTGGGCAAGGTAGTGGCGAAATTCATTGATTTCTTGATCCGCGAATCGGGCACCCAACTCGATAACGTCCATGTTGTCGGCTTCAGCATGGGAGCTCATGTGGCTGGCATAGCTGGAAAATATTTACAGACTGGCCGTTTACCTGTAATCTATGCTTTGGACCCAGCACTGCAGCTATTTCGTTACGAAAACCCCAATGAGCGTGTGGACAAATCAGATGCAGACTATGTAGAAGTAATACACACTAGTGCCGGCTCATATGGCTATGACCGACCATTGGGTCATGTGGATTTCTATGTTAACTACGGCTCTTATCAACCCGGATGTTGGTATTTTTATGAATGCAGCCATTTCCGAGGATTTCAAATATTCGCCCAATCTCTAAACAATGAGAGATTACAGGGCACCGGATGCTCTGAGAATAACTGGCAGAATATGGTAAAATCCAAAAGATGCGAACAAGAAACGGGCAGCACTCTAACCATGAATGCAGAGGGTTTAAATTACGCATCAAGATTAGCCAGACGAGGATTATATTATTTGGTAACTAATCCACAGCCACCCTACAAATTATGAAATGGCATTTAAATGGCAGTTGAGTTGAGCAAGCATATGGATAAAGAAGAAGAAAAAAAAAATAATTAAAATGTAGAGAATTAAAACAAAAATAAAGTCATTATATTTGACAAAAAAAAAAAAAGAAAAAATACACAAAAACAAAAGAAAGTGAGTTCTTATTGCTCTTTCACATACAGCAAAATGAGAAAATGATCATAATTGAAATGCACAATACAGTCAAACAAATGTGTATATATATATATATATATATATACGCATATATGTCCGTATGTACAAGTTGATACTACTGACATACACAATGCATATAAATGTAGACATGCAGGATTGCAAAACTACATTCACACATCTACATTTATGAAATGGAAGCGTAAATGGCAGATGGCAAGTATGTATGTGAATTCATATATGTAGACGCTTATATTCATAATTAGTATTCATTGTGAGCATACTATTACAGCAGATGTTCAAAACGCATTCGTATTCATGGCTGAGAGTGTATTCAGAATTGCCAGAGGGCGGTATTGGTAGTGCTGGAAAATTGAAAAAGTTATAGTTAAATATTTAAGATTTGTTAAGGGACTATTAATGTTGGATTGACAAGAAAATAGTTTTTAACACAGCTGGAGCTTTGCTATTTTTGATAAACTTTAGTTCAGCTGATATTTCAGGCGTCAGTTTGTGATACATCATAAAAATTTTGTGAGGTCAGTTTACTTTTAAATTGAGTTGTGACCATGAAGGCACAAAAAAAAACATATATAATATATATATTTCGTTCATTTACTTCAGAAAAGGCGAAAATAATATGAATTATGTAGACTAAGTACCTTCACAGAATTTGCTAAAATTGTTTCGCGAAATTCTAGAAATTTGAAGCTCGAAATTGATTACCGGAGCGGTTAGCCAAATTAAAGTTGATACGGTTTCAAGGCAGTTATCGAGAAGTTACGTCAAGGCAAAAAGTTACGTCAAATAAAAGATGTTCTGGTTCAAGTAACATGAACGCGCTCAAACTTTATCACAGCTAAATTGCTAATAAAACTACGTTGTCAATTTGAAGAGATTTTAGGGAACTACAAAATTCAAAAATGTTGACGCCCATAGTCAACAATTAATGAAGGTTGATGAAGCACTGAAAGAAAAAAAGATCTGAACTGATATGTCGCAAAGGTTGGAAACTCAAAACTACGACAATGTAAGGTCTTATATGTATATGTTGTGTTTGTTCTGATCTGTACCTGGCACCTTCGGATTTTCGTTCATCCTGCAGGCTTCAAAATTCTATAATTGCAAAATCCTTCGAAACATATGGGGACGTAAAAATCGGGTTGTTCCAGTGTTTTGCTGGGAAGGATAAGTAATTTTTCTAATACAGGTTCAAAAAGTTGTCTGAATAGGATTAAACAAAATGACACTTTTATTGTAGATTAAAATTAATTATTTGATTAAAAAGAAACTAACATTTTCTTTGCACAAAAAATAATTCTTGCCAAGCCAACAATTTAATTGAAATTACTTATGGCATTAAGGACTAATTTGTAGTGGTTTCTGAGCATTTTAAATTGAGTTGATATATTTGTTGGTTTGGAAGTTACGGCATTTTTTAAATAATGCTATCATTAATATTAATCATACGACATGGGGTTCACTAAAGCAATATTTGTAGCACACTGTTGAAAAACTGGACGTAACTAAAATAGGTGAAAACAGTGAATTTAGCAGCACGATATCTCCAAAACTAGGAATCTTTTAAGTTGATGGAGTACCGGAGTCGAGTTTAATCGGCTTTTCATTTTAAATGGTTAGACAAAAAATAATTTGTGTTACCCTATGAAATCAATATCAATCATACGTTATAGATAATTGAAGTCGAAATAGTGTGTCTTACATGTGGCGATCTTGGCGCGATAGTTAGGTACACGCGACTAGCATTCGCATGGTCGCAGGATCAACCTCGCATATAGCCGCATATCATTATTTGAACAAAGTCTTGTAAATGCTTTTTAAATTGTGACGTTTAGAATCGTGCTTAAACTGTAGGTCTCGTTGAGTGAGTCTAAAATTAGAATGCGTATAAGCTCACTAAATGTGAGAAACTCTTCTAAATCTCATTCATGAAATGCAATTTGTTTTTTTACATGTGGTACCTAACAACTTCTGACACTATTTGTTGCCAAGTTTTCTAGAACTGTTGTCGAATTAAAAAATTACAAAACGTAACTGCATCGGATGATTATCTGTTAAATTACTTATTAGAATTTAATATTAATCATACGTTATCAGTGGTGTCGTAGAGATGCAAAAGTTTTTGCAAACATTACTGGAGAATCGAAATTAACTTAATTTTGAGAATAGTAAAGTCAATGAAATATTGCCAACCAATATCAATAATTTGCCACAGATTACGGACGACAAAAATCTATCCTTATATTGTGATGGGAATTCGATTTATTCTAAAAAAGTATCCTAAGATAACTCAATTCTTAGAAAATCCAATGCTCTGCATTTTAAGTTAAATAAAATTTGTTTGTTTATGAACATTTGTTTGTTTTCAAAAACGGAGTAGAAATCGTATAATAATAATTTAAAGAATTCAGAACAAGAAGTTGTTTGCGTTGAAAATAAATTATGTTATTCATGCGCAGATTATATATAGATTATTATTGAGATGATTGCAGTTCCGATATTTCCTAATAGTGTTTACATTAACCCGCCTGTTTATACCACCTTCAATGAATGAACACATTTCAATATTTTCTTCTCCATACATTAACAAATATGCACTCAAGCTTCACACATATGTATACATGTGCTTGTGCATATTCACACAATCACATGTGTAAATGTATCAGTGCTGTGTTGTGAGTTCAGCTTTAAAGGTTTATGTGTATTTGCGTTTATAATACGAACAGAAAGAGAGGGAGTGAAAAAAACCAAATTCTGTTGTTTTGTTTGTATGTTTTGTTAGATATTTGTGAGCTGGTATTCATGCTAAGCCCTCACAGGTCTGCTCTACAAAATTGTTGTGATAATGACGCTAACACTGATGACGATGATGACGGCGGTAATGACGATGGCGATGGCGATGATGACGACGTAAATGATGAGGTATGTGGTGTGTAAACATGTGTAAGTATGTTGGCAATGAGTTGAGTTAGGTCTCAAATCAGTTTCAGTAGTTACTACAACCACGTGAGTTGAATTCTTTGGGCATTATTGTAAAGAACCCTGTTTTTTGTCAGTTCTAAAATAGAGATTATACGAGAAACCCAACAACAACACTAAATAAAAATGGTGCAAAATTAAAAAAGGCTGTCATGTGTAAAATGTTTTAGAAGAATCACAAAAAAAAAAAACAACAACGGCAACAACGTTGGGAAAATATACAATCGTGCCAGAGAGAAAAAGAAACGCATTATATGAATATGACTTTTGAGCAATAAACTGAAAAGAAATGTTAGCTAACATTTTTTCGCTGTCAATTGTACTAACTTTTTAAATTTTTTGATGACATGAATTTGTTGTTAAAAATGGTAGAAATTGTAATTTAGTTTTAATCTAAATATGGAATTTTTAAAAATGCTCTTCTCCTTATAGTTATTTTAGTTTCTGGCAAAGTTTCCCACACATTATTCCTTAAAATTTCCATATTTTCTACTATCATCTGGGTCTTCTTTAAGTTTTAGCATCCTTGTAACCTATTTTCTAGGTTGGTTTGTTCTTGTTGTCTCTTGCCTGCTTTGGTGTTTTCCATGATGATGAGTTTGTGTAACTCACAGAAAACTGTCCCTTTTTGTTGTTTTAATGAAAACTTCTTTTATGACACTCTGGGCGTATGAGTGATATTAATTGCAAAAAAGCGAATCCTTTCAGGCAAAGTGTTTGTTATTCTACTCTTGTGTTGTACGTGAACAGTCAGATGAGTAAGTGTGTTAAAAAGCAGGCAATTAAGAAGAAATGTACATAAGAGAGTCAACAGATTGAAGTTGTTTTAGGAAGGCGGCAAAAACATGTGATCAATTTTTCGAAAGTTAACTTATTTACAATTACAGAGATTGATTTTGGTATTATAAAGTAACAGAAGTTTGGTAAAGAATATCGCCTGAAATAAGTCATATAAATTAAAGACATTTCGGACAACTGGAAAAAAAACACGAGTTCATTTGTAAACCACAAATGGGACATGGGAAAACTTCTTGCGTTCATTGAAGTTATACGTATTTTGTTTTTAGAATCTTAATGTAGGTCCCATTCCAAAGCTTAGCTAGAAAAGGTTCTATTAGACTTGTTCATTGATCGACTTTCCGAAGTGCTCTTCTGCTCATCGAGATGGTCTGTTGTCCAAAAATTAGTAGCGATCGTATTGCAGATAGAAACCACGGTGATAGGAATGCAATGCACATTTGCTAACCTGTAACGATCGCCCCGAAGTCGGCAAGACGTAGTTCAATGCAAGAAAATTTCCCAAAAATCACTAATTTTTTCTAAAGAAAATATTGTTTTGAGTTGTGTGATAAAATATTTCTTATACATGAAAAAATTTGTTCATTTTCCGGATATATGATAATTGCAAATACCAGAAGGAGCATTTTCGAAAATTGTATGTCTCACTGAAATAACGATTTCTCAAGGAAGTACACATTCTGTTGATTGAGACATGGTTAAAGAGCCTTATTTTAAGAGTCTAAATAAATATTTTTCGTTATCCAAAAATTTCTAAAAAGGGTTCATATATTGATCAATAATATCAAAGAATTTTCTGATAAAATTTATAATTTGTAACTTTTCTAATTGGTAATATAATACTGACATTTTAGAATTTAAAAATTTATGGTTATTCAAAAATTTCTAATTCTTAAACTGATCTAATTAGTTAAATCCCTGATAGAGAACTCAGGTATTTAGGCAAGTTTTTTTTATTATATTTTATTTATATTATTAATAAGCTTTTGGTTAAGCATATAACACATATGGTAGCATATAAGTTCGTTGGTCCATTTAACCACATTATGATGAATTTTTTTTGTAGAAAATTTTTTAATAAATGTAGACTCTGCCTGTCCTCAATATCAGCATTGATAATTAACAGCGTATGATTAATATTAATTATGACCTCATTGCCAAAGGGAAATCTAATAAAACATCATAATTGTAGAAAATACAAATTTTGTAAAACAATTTTATTTTGTATGATATGATTAATATAGTAAAATTTATATGAAATTTTAGCTAAAAATATTGACGTTAATATAGCTTTAAATTAAATTACATGGACTCATAGCTTAAGACAAGTGTTATGTAATATTAAAATTGGAATTAACTCGTAACATAAATTACAACCTACAGGTTATTACTAATGCGACCAACTGTGACGCGATGGTTAGTACAAGCGACTATAGCTCGCATGATCGGGGGTTCAATCCCATCATGTCGAAGTGATGTTTGATGAACACTTCGAGTAGTCGATGTTCGGAACCGTTTAACTGTAAAATTGCATTGAGTGATTCCGAAATTAGAATGCGTATACGCTCACTGAATATGAGAAGCTCTCCCATATCTCATTCATGGGATGCAAGTGAATTTGTTTTTTGTTTTAGATTATTACTAATATCGCAATTCAAAGAGTAAGAACTCAGACTATACTCAAAATTTTTCAAAATACTAATTTGTAACATATGATTAATATTAATTACCCTGAAAGAAATTAGTGTTTATGGTAGAGTTTGATTAAAATTTATTATGAGTTCTTTAACAAAACCAAACACAAGTGAGAGATGTAAACTGCAACTTAATTGTTATAGCAAGCTGTCTTTCACAATTTTATCGTAAACATTCTTTAAAATCATCAGGATCTCGTTATGGTACATGGATACCATAGCCGATAATTTGTGGCATATGGTTATTGTTAATTCAGAAATCTTTGTAATGAAGTTTCAACTTAATTGCTTTATCATGTTTTTTATAGAAGGCCTCTGATTTCTGAGATATTATGCAAAGGTAGGAAATTGTTCTTCCATTTCATATTAGTTAACTTTGTGCAGGTATATCAATTGTTTCAAATATTTGTTCCTGGCTTAAGATGAATAGCATGCAGTGACCCAAATTCACTATCAGAATACCCAAAAACCCCGGAAAACTTAGCGGTACCAAAAGTGTTATTCCTCTGTGTTATTAATTAGAATTTTCTAAGTGTAACTGTAGACCACCTATGGCACGATGGTTAATATACGCAACAATCGTGCATATGATCGTGAATTTGAGTCCCGATGCAACCACCAAATCTTTCTTTGACCGGCGGTTGCCTCGATGAGTCTAACGAATATCGACAAGTCCAGTAAAAGCTTCTTAAACTGTCCTTGGAAAGGTCGTTGAATAGTAGGCTCCATGCAGTGAGACTACACATAGAACGCGCGTAAGTCTAGTAATTCCAGCTTAAAACTATTTAGTGACTACGTTTAGAATATATGCCTGATTATTTTACGCTATACTGAATTAATATTAATCATACTCCATAAAACCTGAGGCAATATGATGATGTAAAAAGCATTCTGGTTAATTGAATGCATAAAATGCGGCAGCTACCTATAATAAATTATAATAATATGCTACAACTCTATATTGGCTATACAAATATGAGATCAAGGCGACAAGCTATTGGCATAGATTTCTCCTAATTCAAATAAAAATTAGATATCTTTTATATAATTTGTTTGAAATCCTGTACCAGAAAATTTGATAACATATAAAAATTTATAAATACATTTGAGACTTTTAAGCTGGTTTTTATCATTCTTATAATAATCTTATTAACAAAGTACTAATCAAACCAGATTTTATAGCAGATATAGTACACATAATAAAGATATTATTCATATCTACTAACAGTATATTTCAAAGAAATTAAAAAATCACCGTATCGCCGTATTCAGCACCATAACAATTATTGCACGCAGCTGGTTAGAATCGAAAACTAGTTCCATAACTAGATTGTTATTAAATAGTTGTTAAATAAAAATAAATTGCGTTTGTATCAAAATATCATTATATCAACTAATAATGTAATTGAAATAATAACAATCGTAATTTAAATGAATATTAATAATAATTTGTAAAATTATTTTACACTTAACAACATCTCATATTGGTTGTATACCCTTTAGGATTTTGAAACAAAAACATTCATTCCATTTAACCCCAAATACTGATACAAAAACTTTTTAATGAAACTTGATATTTGCTGGACCATAATTTGAAACGTATCTAATGAACAGGGAATTAAACTTCATGTAGACATTTAGCAATATTCTGGTTTCATAAATTGTTAACAAATTGTTTTTTAACTGTTTAAAATTAAAATCGTTTCAAACAGTAGCAGTGGTGTGTTTGAGTGTTCATTTCCTTGAAATATGGCTTCATAATGATTTTGTTTATTTTAGTATCATTGAAACGTGTCGGATGTATAAGATATATTTTCAGAAATATTGAAAGGTTATTAACAAAACGTTGAGTAATTTGAAAATGAAAGAAAAAATTTGCTGCAATGCAAAATTTTAATTATGAATTGTTTACAAATAATCAAACAGTTTTCGATGGAGACGGTCGCTTTATTGGGAATGCGGGCTGAATGAAAGTTATAATTATTGTTTAGAGGCTTCTGTGACGAGAATCCTCCAGCATTAAATTGTATACTTCTAATTTTTGTTTCATAAGCTGCCGTTTGGGAGCTCGAAATGACCTCTTAATGTGTTAATTAATCTTAATTTAATAATTTTTATATTTCAACACATTGACTAAAGTTAAACAAACTTAAACAGCTGGAAAATATAACGAATATCATTACAGTCATTCTCTAACCGCAATAACATATCCTGTATTTCAAAATCCAAATAGTTATTTTCATAAATTAAAATTGTTTATAGCTTGGAAAACCGCTGGGAATAGTCGGTAGGTAAACTGCAAATAAATTATTAATATTAATCATACAACACAGAGTACACTAGACAACAAAATTAAAAAAAATAATAATAATAATAATAACACTAATTTCGTAGATAATGCGAGAATTTTAGTTATCTAGACAAAAAATTTTCACTGGCAGTCGTTTTCATGGTTACATTATTTTTTAATTATATATTCAACCAAATTGTTTGTGTGAAGACAGTTCAATTATAAGTATTATGTTACGTTATGCCTGCAGCAACTGATCAAGCCACAGTATATATTAAGAAAAATGTAAAAATAATAATTGTAACATTGCTTGCAATCATTTGGAAGCTTTAGGTTTAATGACAAAAATCGAGTTTTTAAGCCAAAGTCAGAATTTGTCAGAAAACTTTGAAATCGAAAATCAAAATATATAGCAAATAATTTGAAGCAATTTTTAAGAAAATATTTCAACAAATTGAAATTACACTTGACCTGTTAAAAAATGTAGCTTGACAACTTAAATAATACAGCCACCAAAAATATTGATGTAAAAATAATAAAATGATATACTAATAAATGTTTGGATTAGTTTTAATTCCCTTCAAAATATGCAATTTTTCATGTTATTGCGGTTTGATAACAACGTCAAATGTAAGTTGGTTATATTTTAATCAGAGCAGTCGGTTTATTCGGCAATCCGATGTACTCGTATCGTTTCTAGGACAGAAAACATTTCTAGGACATAGAAACATCTAATGGATCCCATGAATGGAATATGAGGAAATTTCTTATATTCAATGGGTTTACACGCCATCTATTTTTAGACTCACTCAAAGGAACCTACATTTTAACGACGATTCCGTACTTCACAGTTTGAGAAGCATTTACCAGACTTGAAGATTAGTCGATCGCCGCTTAAATAATGATAGGTGACTGTATGCGGAAGTGAACCTATGATCATGCGAGCGATAGTCGCGAGTTCCAACATACATACCAACATATATACAACATATATTCCACAGTAGGCCAAAATTTAGTCTTGTAATACTTTAAAACCATTATAAAGCTGCAAGCTTTTGGAACATTTTTATTTCAATATCGAATTTTTTTTCGAAATTTTCAAATTTTCATTTCGTTAAAACTTCAGATTTAAAACTGTTAGACATTCAACCGATTGCAAAACATCATCTATAATGCCAGTTGCTTACTATTCATTCCGATGTATCCCGTGGCCAGATTGGCTTTTCTTAAATCGGCACTACCACTACCATCATCGGAAAAAACATTGAATTAATGTTTTTATAAAAAGAAAAATGTGTCATTGTTATATTGAACAAATGTATCAACCTTTGCCGAAGATGACTATTGCCTACTCCCGACTCTTTAACCATTTTCGAGGGCATGTTAACGCAAAAATCCTTATGAACCAAATTTTAGAAGTGGATGGTGACTGGTGGTGAAAAGTGGCTCACTTACGGCAATCACATAAGAAAACGGCTGTGGTCAAATCGCGGTGTACAAGCGTAAACGGTGCCTAAGCCAAGACTGAAGGTCAGCAAAATTTTGGCGTGTGTTTGGTGAGATTGGCAGGAAAACACCTACTATGAGCTGCTCCCTTATGGCCTAGTTTTTAATTCGAAACTGTGTAGCCAATAATTGCACCATCTGAAGAAAGCAATCATTCGGGCGCGACCAGCGTCGACCGATTGAAAAGGAATTGTTTTCCATTAGCATAACAAAGCCACACACAGTGGTAGTGATTCCCCATAAGCTTTGGGAGTTTGGAATCTAGTAATTACCATCTATTCGTGTCTACGGCATACGATTTTGCTGGTGAAAAAATTGCCTCAAGAAAAGCTTATGAAAACCGACCGCCCAAGTTTTTTTTCTATAATAATAAGGACGAAGATTCCAAAGTGGGAGGTATAATGGATTTATTTTCAAAATGGCGATAAGTTATTAAATACAGCGGTGCATATTTGAAATTGGCTCATTGCAACTATGCTAAATAAAACCTTCTATGTCAAAAGCGGCAAAAACAAAGGATTTCTTTTTACTATACTTTATATTAGTCATACGTCATAGTTTTTCAATGATGAAACCAACTGCTCCAGTTTTTTTCTATAATAATAGGGCGAGGGTTCCAAAGTGGGAGGTACAATGGAATTGTCTTCAAAATGGCAACTGGTTATTTAATACATCGGTGCATATTTGAAATCGGATCATTGTAACTATGCTAAATAACGCATTCTATGTTAAAAGTGGCAAAAATAAAAGATTTCTTTTACATCTTGCCTATATATTAGTCATACGTCATAGTTTCTGAACCATTATTAAAAAAATTATCATTAACGTGGTCACTGTGAAAACAAAACATTCTTTGAATATCATTGTCGTTAGCAGGCGCCTAAAACTATACGTCCCGAAGCAAACGATTGGAAGTATGATTTATAAGATCATAAAGATTACCTCGCAAAGCTTTGGCAATTATGCCAAATAGCCATGGGGAAAAAGGAATTTGTGAGGGAAACCAAAATCGATCTTCCATCCTCATTATTGGTTGATGTAATGGAAAAAGTTCAATGAACTAAAGCTGGACATTTTCGGGTGACATCTACTTCACATATACATAGTATGTTTGTAATTAGATATACAACTGATGATGATGACCAACAGTATTTATTCAGTCACAAAGGGATCTAAAGATGGACTTGTCACGGATGCCGAAGCGCATCATCCTTGTGGGTGATTGCTGAATTGAGTGTTACTCCAACGAAATTCTTAAAAACATTTTCAATTTTGAAAATGCCTGCTTGACCTCACAGCCTGTTAAGTGTACATTCTTCTGTACACTACCAAGAAAATTATCATTAGAGTGGTCATTGTGGAAACAAACACTCTGTGCATAGGGTTATGTTTGATATACACTCTGATATACACTCCCCAATTTTGAAAGTGTATTATAAATGCAAGATGGTTGTAAGTCAAGACTCTTTTTAAAAAAATGCCTATTGGTTGCAGTTGAAGAGATATCTTGGAAATACTTAACAGAAAGGTTTTTGAAGGACTTTTTAAAGTTACGTTCCGTCTTTAATCTTTCGACTCGTAATTAGGTCAGTTTACTGTGAGTCTTATAAATAAAAACATTTTGCAATTTTAAATATTTCACTAACTGATATTTTTAAGGGTACCTAAAGGATGGTTTGCATTATGAGAAATGTTGCTTCATTATTGGACTAACAGAATATACATTTTGAAATTTTTGTATGTTTGTTACAAATATTAAAAAAAAATACTGAAACCTGAAATCACTGAAAATTCCAGTGTGCACATAAAAATCTGCACAAAAGTCGACAAATCGACAAATACTGTATTAGTATGGTATGGAGAACATCGAAAATTAATTTTAATTGCCAGTTAGAATTCACTACAAATTTAAATATACTTGTTTTACGGTTTGTATCAAAAGTTTTGTAAGAAATTTTCAAT
This sequence comes from Philornis downsi, assembly GCA_019455685.1. Taxonomy (NCBI): domain Eukaryota; kingdom Metazoa; phylum Arthropoda; class Insecta; order Diptera; family Muscidae; genus Philornis; species Philornis downsi. The sequence goes on from JAHXMU010025421.1 coordinate 555,379, forward strand.
TAATATCAATCATACGTTAACTTTCACATATAAAAAAAAAAAAAAATAGGAAGAAATGTCCCAGCGAAAAAATTTGGACCATTTCTCAGGGAATCACTTTTTCACCTCCTCCAAAAACATTTGATTCGATATTCGTTCCCTAAATAAGAATATTTTCTAGCTGATTAGAAGTAATTTAAAAGAGCTTTCACAGAGTCCAAACTAATGCTGATAATATTGAACTTTACAAAAATTTTCTAGCGAACTAAGCCTATTCTTTCATACAATCACTCTGAAATCATACCTCATCAGTATTGTCTAAGAAGCACAGAAAAGAAAGCTTAAAAAGTTGCAGCGCACATTTCTTTGGATTTCATTTAGAAGCACTTCAGGATCCCTAGAAGTGGTTATTATGCCCTGATTTAGATAATCTAGCTTTTGGCGGCCTGCGAAAAAATACACTGTATTTGTTTCTTGTGAATTTCGTTTTTTCCCAAATTATTTTGTGGTACCGGTGTAAAAGCCACTGTAACAATTAAATTTGTTTCTGTTTCTTTTTCGATTTATTCTTTCACCACAATAATGTCTGCGGGTAGTCTAATTTGTGGCCTTTAATTACAATATGGAATATTTTTGCCACAATACTGATGTTAACAGTTAATTGCGATTTAATTGCAGAATTCACTTAGATATAAATCACACGTCATAAAGTAAATCACAAAAAAAAATCGCTTTTTTGAAAATAGTAGTGGAGAAAATGGAGCAATTAAGTCATGTGATTTGAGATATTTTTGCTCAAAACATGTCACCTCCTTGTATTTCATTTCGAAATTTAATTTCGACATTTAATTTTAGACTATACCACATTGGTATATTTCCAATCCTTGTTCCATTATTTATATGTCTTTGTGACTTTTACTTTTGAAACAATTTCATATAAACGAGAGCAGATTCATAGTGTGTTTCTCAAACGCGTTTTTCAATATCTTTGCTATAATGACAGAGTTAGTTTAAAACTCCTGATGTTACTTATATAACATTTTACAGAACACTGGCTCACTACTCCGCTGACTTTTATTATATTTACATATCGTCGGATTAATATCGAAGTAAAAAGTTAGCTGTTGGATGAAGAACTTTTAATCTATGCTGATCATGCGCTGTATGGAAATTCATAGAACATTTGGAGCTTCCGTAGAAATGGTTCCAAATATTCGGAAAGAAGAATGTAGAGCTTAGTTTAGGCACGATTTTTTTCTTAATATATTTCGAATTTTATGCAAAATATTGTGAATTTTTTGTTTAATATTTGGTTATATTCAATTTATTTTATAAAACCTAGCATTGGTGGCTATTTTTCGAACTTTTTTCAAATAATATTTATTTATCTTTGTTCCATTTTGTTCATAGTTTTATTTACAAGCTCATTTTTCTCCTGATCTGTCACACATTTTAAATAGAAAAAGAAAGTAGAAAAGGTAGGAGAAAACTTGTTTTTATATACATACTTTATATTCAATTTACCTTTTACTAAAGTTATCGTTAAATTTATCAATTATTCTTAAGATTTCAATATTATATGTTGGGAATATCACCGGACGGTCTTTCATGGCCGTAGTGTTAGGATCAATAATATCAATCATACGCAGAATTTTGTAAATTGTTAATAAATTTTTATTTATATTTAGTTTACCTTTTACAAAAGTTTTCGTAAACTTTATTAATTGTTCTTAGAATTTCAACAGTATATATTATATGGCAATATGAGAGGGCGATTTTTTTGTGACAAAATAACTGTGGGGTTACGATCAATAATATGAAACATACGTACACTATATGAGAATTTAAGGAAAGTTGGCGTTTTCGCATGAGTAAGTGGAAAAACTACGACTGGTCGTAGCACGCTGGCTATTAAATATGACTATTGTGCGTATGATAGAGTTCGAGCTCTCAAAATAACTATTAAATGGTTTTTTTAATGCCGGCGTATAAGTGTTAAGGTAAATAATATCAATCATACGGTATATGAGAATTTAATTTAATTTCAAGAAAAGATTGACTTTTTGGCATGAGCAAGTGAAAAAACTGCGACGATGTCTCGAACATGTGACTATTGCGCGTATGATAGTGGGTTCGGGCTCTCAAAACAATTATTAACAGAACAACTATTGACAAAATAGCTATCTTGTGAAGATCAATAATATCAATCATACGCTATATGAGAAGTTAAAGAAAGTTTGAGTTTTTCGCATGAGTAAGTGAAAAAACTACGACTGTAGCACGATGTCTAGTACACATGACTATTGTGCTTATGATAGAGTTCGAGCTCTCAAAATAACTATTAAATGATTTTTTTTTTAATATCGGCGGACGATCTTTTCGTGACAAAATAGCTGTTTTGTTAAGATCAGTAATATCAATCATACGGTATATGGGAATTTTCGAATGAGTAAGTGAAAAAACTGTGACAATATCTAGAACATGTGACTATTGCGCGTACGATAGTTGGTTCGAGCTCTAAAAACAACTATTAAATGTTTTTTATTTGAATGTCCGTCACTTAGATACGTCATCGAGTTCAAGCTAAGTAAAAGCCTTTGAAACTTATGCTCGAAATTGTAGGTAAAGAGAAGAGTCCGTTCGATGAGTCCAAAAACAGCATGCAATGGAACTTGTTTAAGTAAAAAAATCAAAATAACTAAACACTGAGATCGGATTGATTTCCAATTCCCAATACGCCACTTGTTTTATACAGGTTGGCGCATAAGTAATGTTAAGATTTGATCAGTGAATACCTTTATTGTTTAAGTCTGTTTTTTTCGTCTCTTTACAGAATTAACTAAATAATACTTGGGAAATTTATGATGGAAAGACTCAGCACAGAACAAAGAACCAAAGTTGTTCAGTTTTACTTTGTAAGTCAGCATTCGATTATTCAGACACAAAGATCATATCGAAATTTCTTTCATGTTCGAAATGCTCTTAGCGATCTAACAATTTACCGATTGGTTCAGCGTTTTGGGCAACAAGGCGCTGTCTGTGATCTTCCGTGTGCTGGAAGACCTCGTACAGTTCGAAATGAAGTGACCATAGCTCGAGTGCAAGTAAGTATTGAGGAAAACCCCGAAACTTCCACCAGGCGACGTTCTCAGCAGTTAGAGATGTCTAGGCGGTCTTTGCAAAGAATTTTACATATGTTACATCTTTTCCCATATAAGATGCAAGTCACGAATTAAAACCAAATGATGCATAAGGACGCATTCAATATAGTTGCCGTTTTCAAGAATTGTGCCTAGAAAACAACGAGTTTATTCATAAACTCATAATGAGCGATGAGGCTCATTTTCACCTAAATGGTCACGTAAATAAACAATTTCGGGGCACCGAAAATCCCAGAATAATTATTGAAGATCAAATGCACCCACTTACATGCACAGTATGATGTGGAATAACTTCAGAAAGGATCGTTACACCATATTTTTTCGAAAACGACGAAGGAGTTGCGATTAATGTGAATGACATTCAATACCGGGAAATGATTGAAAATTTTTTAAGGCCAGAGGTGCAGAACAATCCAGATTTGTGGTTCCAACAAGATGGAGCCACAGATCATACAGCTCGTCCAACTATGGCTATCCTGTGCGAAATTTTTGGCAGTCGAATAATATCACGTTTTACTGATTTTAAGTGGCCACCACGTTCGCCTGATTTTACGGCTCCCGATTTTTTTCTTTGGGGCTACCTAAAGGGTAAGATATATGGCAATAAGCCAAGAACCATCCAACAACTTATGGCCAATATCCGAGAAGAAGTGAGGACGCTGGGACCTGAAATTCTAAGAAAAGTTATGGGAAATGCTTTGGAAAGAGCACGTCAGCAAACTATGGACACCTTTTGAAAGATATTATCTTTAAAACATAAAATGAACACATTTCCAAACTATATTCTAAATTTCAATAAAATCCAACGTTAAATAAGAGCAGAAAGAAAAAAGTTATACATTGATTAAATCTTAACGTTACTTATGCGTCACCCTTTATATGTCTTCTACGTATAACTTTGTGGAAACAACGGATATAAATTTGACGAGTGAATTCCAACCATTTCTTTTTTTGTAGTAGATGATTTCAGTTTATTGTTTGCAATGAATCCTTTAACTACAGGGTGGCGCAATAGAACGTGCATATTGCATCATCTTTTTTGCGGGGTAGAAAAGGCGCGTGCGGGGCCTTCGTTGGGTTGGGGGGTCATGGAGTTTTAGTTGCTATGAATCACTTCGACGGGAAGCGTCGCGCATTTTGCGTGCGCGCATTTTACGAGAACTCTCGTTCACATATTGCTACTAGGCGACTATATTGTGCTGAATATGAGCTACGGCGAATTAATGAAGCTCCGAGTGCTAATTTATTTAAAATATGGGTAAAGCGTTTTGAAGAGACCGGTTCAACATTTAAACCACAAGCAAATGGTCGCCCAAGAACATCTAGGACCGAAGACAATGTTGGGAGAGTTATGGAGTCAGTACGAGGAAATCCACAAATGTCGACTCGCAAGAGATCGTCTGTCGTACAATTATCGCGACGAAGTTTGCAACGAATTTTAACTTGGATCTTAAACTGCATCCATATAAACTGCAATTAACACAAGAATTGAAAGAGTCTGACTTCATAGCAAGGCCCGCATTTGCTAATGAAATGCTTAATCGATTTTCCAATTTTGACAATATCCCTTTCTCTGACGAGGCTCATTTCCTTATGAATGAGTTCGTAAACCGTCAAAATTGTCGTTACTGGAACAGTGAAAATCCCAAAATCAAACTCCAGAAACCATTGCATAGTCCTAAAGTGACAGTATGGGCAGCAATCTCTGACAGAAGAATAATTGGTCCTTTTTTCTTCGAAAATGCGCGGGGCCAAAACGTCACGGTTAATACGGAACGCTATGTTGAGATGTTGGACGGATTTTTGGCTCCAGAAATTGGAAGTTCAAGAATAGTGAATTCCAGAACTTGGTTCCAACAAGATGGAGCTACCTGTCACACATCAAATGACTCCATGGCGGTGGTGAAGTAGATGTTCCCTGACAGACTGATTTCGAAAAGAGGTGATATCCCATGGCCCCCACGTAGTCCAGCCTTGACGCCTCTTGACTTTTTTTGTGGGGATACCTCAAACAAACTGTAGACTTTACAGTAATAATCCAAGAAACATCGTTCAGCTCAAGGAGAATATCCGTGGCGAAATGGCAGCCATTACACCAGTATTACTGAAGAAAGTTTTCAATAATTTTCGTTTGCGGTTAGAGGAGTGCCGTCGTAGGGAGGGTAACCATTTAGATGATGTTATTTTTAAGAAATAAGCCACTTTTATTACTCTACAATGCCTTAGATTTATTTTAACCATACCTTTTGTATTTATTTTTAATTCTATTTTTTAAATATGCACGTTCTATTGCGCCACCCTGTATTTCACCGCTTTATAGGTTCCTTCGTAGAATTTGTGTTTAGTTTATATGGCGGCCTTTGTTCACAATTTTAGATATCCTCATTATATTGTTGTAGGTTATAATTATTTTTAAGTTAAACTAGGCATTGTTATTTAATATTGATCATACGTTCAAAAGCAATTTACAGGAAACTTGATTTTTCTGCAGAAATAAGGGAATATATCTGATAATGTGAATATATCGATAAGTTCATGCTCGTTCGATTTTTTATGGCTTCATATTTTGTACAGTAATTTATTGTTTATTTTTAATTAATTTCCAATTTATTTCTTTTGTTTTTAGTTTGTTTTTTTCGTTTACTTTCTACACATAACATTGCAGGTGGGAACATTACTTCATTGCCCTTCTGTAATTTTTTAGATATTGGTGTAGTACTGGAGGAAAATGTAATTTATGTCCTGCCACCGAACTTCTAATTAATATCAATCATACGTCGCTTAAGATTTTACAAAAAACTTGGAATTTTCGCAGAAAAACTTATTTCCAAAAAGCAAAATCTTGGGATCCTTTTAAGATCCCTTTATGCTGGTGAGTTACACACTTTACGTAGAAATTAATAAATTACTGTATCTTTTATCAAAATTTACCAATTTTGCTAATTGTTTTTCAGTTATTCATTCCATTTATTTTCTTACCACAACATTGCATCCAAATAATTCATTATATGATTTCTAAATACAAAGCGTATTGATTTTATTTCCCCGAAATGTTGGCTCTTTATGCGCGGCAGTCGCGAAGTTGGTTAAGCGAAATTTGAACAAAAACCGTTTAAGCGTTTTCAAATCAAAAGAATAGTTTTCGACAGTTCGATGTTAATAACTGCACGATAGTAAATAATCACACACTCACTTGTATCTGTAACCACGTCCGTTTCGAAAATGAATGATAAAAATTTGAAAACCCCTTTTTTCGGTGCCATTACAACAATGCAATGTCTGTAAGCACTTTTCAGGGAGGTTGGCTACGCAAAAAGAAAATTATTGACAAGTATATAAATGTTGGTGGTAAATGTTGATGATGACGACGACGACGACGACTGCGACGGCAAGTGAAGAAGCCATTGAAATGTTCCAGGAAAAAAGGCAAAAAATACAGAAAAAAACTGCAAGCGGAAGAAAAGAAACAAATGATGAGTAGAGTATGGTAGAAATAAAATTGTAAATTGCAAAATTTTCGACGCTTCGACATGTAGAACAAACAAAGGGGGAAAAATAAACGCACAGTAGTATTAAACAAAAACGAGGTAAATACCACCGCTTTCAAGGGTTGCCATGAACAAAATCCCTATCAACCAGCTACAATTTAAGGCACTTTTGTGTGAGTTCAAAAACTTTGCAAAACTGTTGTGTAAAAAAGAAAAAAAAAAAAGAACAAAACAAAAAAACAGATAACAAACACAAAAGGCTTAAATCGAATAGCAAAAGGTATTAAAACCAAGTCTAAGCATTAGTCAGTCTCTCATTCAACCACTCGCTAGTCCGCTCACTAGTGAATTTTATGTGCGACAACGTTATGGTGGGCTATATAAATTAGCTGTAAGATGAATGATGAAGGATCCAAATCCTTTGTAATTACAACGCAGCACAGGCAGACATATTCGTCGACACACAAAGGATTTGTTGGAAATCCATTTTTGTTCTCTCTGAATATTCTAAGAATTAAAACTAAAAGATTTGTTTTCATTGCTTGGTGGATTTACCACTTTTGTGTAAATTTTCAAAAATTAGGTCAACATTGGCTTTTACAATCCTGCTGGCATTTTGTGTTAACGCTTGGGACAAGGATAAAGGATGTGTATGTGAGTATTATGTGTATGTGTTTCTCTAGTTGTTATCTGATATGCATACAAAAATCATAAATCATTAAAGCCAAAGAAAGAGGGTAAATACTACACATAGAGAAAAGAATGTCGCGAGAGTCAAAATAAATAAACGTATTTGTTAAACTAAATGCAGTGATTGCAAAACAAAAAAAAAAAAAAAACAAAGTTGAATTAGGATTCAAAAGAAATATAATGTAAATATTCTTATAAACAACACGGCTTGAATGCCGTCATAATAGAGAAATGAGCTAACAAATAAGAATAAAATTAACATCTATATTTGCGAAGAAACATTTTAAGCTTGAATTTTTAATCTGTAGGTCTTAAATATTTCTCTCTAAATTTGGAAATGTGATATCTTTCGAGAGGTTTATGATATACATATGATGCGTTGCTTTCTAAATTAAAGAGCGCTTTTTTTAAAACACTTGCGATGATTATTTTTAAAATTTTAAAAACTGAAAATAAAAAATAATATAAAAATTTAAAGGAAACTCTGTTTAAGAAGTCAGAAAGAAAAAGTTGGAACCACTTTAACAAAGTTGGAAAAAGGTTAACTGAGTATAAATCAGGCTTCAACACCAAACACAAATCGCTGGAACGAAAACCTGCTTAGCAGCCTATTGTGCAATAACTGGGTTCAAGACAGTTTAACAAAAAACCACATTCCTAAAACCAGAACAAAAATTTCAAATTTGCGATTTTTGAAAATTTCGATTCTTTGTGTTTGATTTATATATAAAAAAATCTATTATTTTTCCAATAGATAGATTTAGTAATCTGTATCATGCATTGTATAAATGCGGTAGGGTTACACTAGATGGCGTTAGAAAGATAAAATTTCAAATAAAAAAAACTATTCTGACAGTTTTATGATGGCTTGACAATTTGATGGCAGTATAATTTGAGAGCGCGTTAAAGCTGACCAACAGCAATGAGAAAATACGATTTATTCCACAACTTTTCTTGATAAAACGAAAACGACGTCCAGGCGGCTCAAAATCTTAATATTGCTTATAGCACTAATACTGCAACAACCAATCACAGGCAATATTGTTTTCGTCTATTCCGTTCCGATAATTTTGATATCATGGATGCGCTAACCTCTGTAACGCCAACTGTTAAAAATGTCGACAAAATACTGGAAATCGTAATGTCCTACAACCACGTAAACACTGTTTCGATTGCCGAGGCATGGCACGAATAACTTTTGGAATATTTGAATAAGGTTGGGTAGGAAAAGAAGCTCGCTGCAAGGGGGTCACATGAGTTAACACAAAACAACCTCATGAACAGAATTTTAATCTTCAAATCGCTTCGAAATCACAATGAAATCGACCATTTCATAGCGGATGGCAACTGAAGATGAAAAGTGGGACACTTACGAAAACTTTCAAAGGAAAACGGTGGTGATCGCGTAACAGGGTGAGCCGACGCAAACGGTGGCCAAACTAGGATCAACAACCAGGAACATTTTGCTGTGTGTTTTTTGTGGAATTGCCAGGGAATTGTGTACTATAAACGGCCATGCTGCCCTATGGTCAATTTCTTAATTCGGATCTGTACTGTAATTAGATCGTCTGATGGAAGCAATGACCCAGAAATGAACAGCTCTGGTGAATAGAAAAGGGGAATTGTTTTCTATCAGAACAACGCCACACGATAGCCACTCGCCAGAAACTGCAGGATTTTTGTTGTAAGGTTCTTATGTATCCGCGTTATAAATCGGACCTGGCACTAAGTGCTTATTGCCCGTTTCGGTTTATGGCGCCTCAAGAGAACCTGGTGACTATAGACTGTCCCAGTTTTTGCCAATAAGTGTGAGGATTTCTATGAGACAGAGGCATAATTGATTTACCTTCAAAATGGCAACAAGTTATCGAACAATGCGGTGCACATTTGACCCAGATCGGATCATTTTAACAATGTTAAATGAAGCCTTCAATGTTATGCAAAAATAATGGATTTATTTTTTCCGACATCTTATATTTGTGCTTACCAATACGTTTTGAAACTATTTTTGACTGGTTTTTCTAAATCGTTCTTTTATTAGTAAAAAAATGAACATATTCATTAGCAACTGTGGTAATATACAGGGTGGTGCACTAATTGTGCTACAGTAAGAAATTCAAATAACTTTTTGTTTAAATCAATGTTTTCCATTCATGTTTATTGTATAGAAAATTCAATTTTATTTTACGATCTCTAAGCTCATTCACGCATAAGTATACGACACCTGATCCGAAAATTATTCACTGCGGCCTGAAGGACTAAAGACGGGAACGCCTCAATTATTGTTTTAATGGACTGCTTCAATTCAGTCAAATTCCTTGGTTGCATTTTGTACATCTCTTACTTGACATAACTCCATAAAAGAAGTTTGGTGCAGTCAGGTCAGTGGACCAGCGGTAAGTGAAGTTTGTGGATTTTAATTTGATTGGGCATTTTCGTTGGAGTTTCATTATAACCGCTCTGTCTATGTGTGCAGTTGCTCCATCTTGCTGAAACTTAATGCTGTTGATACGGATGCGTCTTCGGCACAGTTTTGGGTAAAAAACACTCCGTCAACATCTTTAAATAACGGTCCCCATTGACATTGACATTGTGTTTGTAGCACGAGGGGATAGAGACAGGTTTTATTCTCTTTAAAATACATATGGTTAGTACACGTTTTGGAAATATTTGTGGCAGACCTATAAAAACTAATAATTTTCAAATTTTTTTTCTAATAAAAAAAGAGCAGCCCCCGAGAGATACATGGAAAATAGAGATGGGATATAAACAGGTTTTATTCTGCTTAAAATACATACAGTCGTTTTGTATGTTACTCCAAAAAAATTTTTGACATCTGCAAAAATTCGTTTTTATGAAAAATTCAAGTTTTTTTTTCTCAAATTAACACTACTACTTTTCCGCAAGTATTGTTCATATTCCAACTAATCGTTTTGTGACTATTAACGGTGATAGAAAAAAAAAAAAATATAAAAAAATTCAAAAATTTAGAATCCAGTTTTAGGTAACTTTTAGTCCAAGAAAGATGTTATAAAATATTTTGCTATAGATATCTGCATTATTCATAATTGCTTGAATCATCCCAATCTGACAACAAATACATGGTTTGCAGCTCGTCGGAAAATTTGGCTGTCCATAATAGTGAAATTCGGTTACTCTTGTGACAGCTTGTTAAGTCTGATCATCTCAGAGTATTGATTATCTTCAGCTTTATTGCTATGCATTTTTGTTTAAAACTTGCACATTTTTTCCATTTTCCACAATGAAATTATGCCACTGTGCAATACTTTGAATTAGCGACGTGATTTATATTAATTACATTTATAATTTATCCTTAGACCTTGTTGAGAAAACCACGTTGCAGGTTCCTACGCTATGTCGTAACGTATTATCCTGGTTAATGTATAGTTTATAATCTTTTTCTACTCACTGCCTTCGCTGGTTCCATTTGCCTGAAATAATTTAATTTTTTCTTTATTTTATCACTTAAGTTAACGTTTTACCAGGAACTTTCGTCATTTATTAAAAATGACTAGCTTCAGCATCGCTTCAACCACATTCGTCCTTTTTTTTCGTCGTTACGTTACGTTAGCTTTTAATTTATGTTAAGTAAGTAAGTTTAGTATGTGTTTAAATTCATGAACGAGTGTGAATAAATGACTTAAGGCATTCGAGAGAAAAGTAGTTTTCAAGTAAGTGGCACACAGAAGTGTTCAGGTGTTACAAGTTGAAAGTACTGAACGTTCTGCAAACTTAAATGGAGGGCAAATGGTAAAATGTCGAAAAAGAGACTAAATTTGAAATGCACCGAGATAGCGGGCGGGACGGAGTTGTAACATTTCCTCTCTTTTGCCATACAAACGAACAGGAACAGGCCATTAAAGTTTCAAATGTATTCAGTTAAGTTTTTTTTGCGCCTCTTCCCAGAGTTGTCACTGCTGCCATTTATGCTTTAACTGAAGCCCAACAAGAACGTTTGAATTTTCCAGGAGGGTCAATATACGGAGAGTTCAATTGGATTAGAATATACACATAAGTAATGGTGAAGGATTAAGAAAGCATAGTAAATGTCTAAAGTTAATACATAATAACATTGAGTTAACTCAACTCAATAATATACACTACTCATCGGTATAAGATATCATACTTGACTTCCAATATCTTATCAAGTAATTATTTTCAATATATATGATATACTCTTTTTCTGTTTCATAACTACTGACACATCGACACCTTTTCGAAAGACTTGATAAATATCTTCAATTAAATTCAATCTCCCATCTGTCAACAAAGGATAAGGTGGAAAAGTCACCAAGTTTGTTGAGCGTCCAGAGGGAGAAGGGTGTGGTGCAAACTTAAAGACTAGATAGCAAAAATCTATATTGACGCTCTAAGGATACATATAACTTTAGTAATTGAAATTAAATTGAAGGTGTTACAAATTGCAAATGACATTTTGAGATTTATGTGGCAGAGAGAGAAGAACAGCAATATCTTAAACAAGTTGTTTGGGGGAAAAATATCTAGTTGCAGAGTTTATTTATTTGTTGTATTCTTAGTAATAAATTGTGGGTTGTTTAATAATAAATAAATAATAAATAAAAATAATACTAATAAATTCCAGTCCCTTTAGGATAAGAAATTATTGGGGTTTTAGATAAAATATTAATCAATAAACAAATAATATTAATCATACGTCCAGCACAAATGTATACTTAGGGCGTATGATTATTATTATCTCTAGCTAACTACTCTAGAAATATGATTAATATTGATAGGTGATTCCTAATGATGATCTAAAGATCATTTTAATTTGACAATTAATTAAAGAAATTAAGTTGAATGTGCTTGAAATTTAAAATAAATGGATGAGATACTAGAGGGAATATGACAAACTAATGAGTTAAGGAAGAAAATATTCCAATTAAGAGCTTACTTAACTATAATAAAATTTACTAGGTATTTCGAATTCATAAAACATAAAAAATCTCAATGAAGATTTTGTTGAAACCAATCAAACATTTTTAATTTGATTCATTTCATCTCAAAATTGTATTATGTCTTGTCTTATAGGTAGTAATAACTGGGCCAATTTTTTATTATCGGTATGCGATCAAAGTTTCTAACTTCTCAATGATAACGTATATGTCTTGTAATTCAAACGAAGCGCTCTCGCTATCGAAATTTGAGTTCGAAACGTATGAGTGATACAACTTTGAAATTTATGCCAAACGCGGATTCTGACTTACAAAATATTGCTTATATGGAGAGAATAGAACTAATTCTTTAAAACTTATAGAAAATATATAATGCTTTGAAAAAAATAAGTTTAATTCTCGAAACTTGATCAAGTTTAAACATATGAGTTGTATTAATAGATTAAGTGAAAGATTTGTTGAAAACAGAAAGGAACGAACGCCTTGATATTCATTCATGATATTCATGAAGAAGGATAAGATCGTCTAAAAAGATGATGTAAAGCTATAAATGATGTAAGTTCGAATAACTTGCAAACTGCAAAAAAAAAATTCGCAGAATTTATAACGTTAATTAGCTGCAAATTAATACAAAAAGTAAAGCTCTGTATTATGAATTTTATGAAAATTTGACTACTTAAAGCTTTAAATTATGTAACGATATGAAGGAGAAGTGTTTGGAGCTTTTCCACCCACGTTTTCTCTCTACAAAATCAACGATTCGTATACAAGCTGGTGAAATAGACGGTCCTAACTATTGAGGCTCATTAAGTACACTAACGAAATTCTTCACTAATGGTTATAAAAAAATTACAAGTATTTGAATTGAGAAACACGACCTCTTAATTAAGATCAATCATATTTTTTTGGTTATTAATATAAAATTCGCACTTTCTGGGCTAGAAAACCAGACAGTCCTATAGCAAGCCAAATAGCAGAAGAGAAAACAAGTGTTTAATTCATATTAGTCATACGTCCTGTGAATATTCCGCATGATGATATCAGTTTTGAAAAACAAGATTTAAAAATATAAGTGGAAATAGTTACAACAGCTTTTGGACAAAAACTTTTGTGAGAAATAACTTTAAGATATAATAACGTAACTGTTAATACGTAAGATCATAATACGTAATACATGGGTATTCAGTCAGTCAATGCTTTAAATTCTTAAATTCATAACAATTTGTTAAAAATTTGTATGGATTTCTCACTCTATACGAGATAGAAGTCTTGGGCCAAGTGGTATGATTGCGAAATGACGGTGTTATTTCTCATTCACGCAATAATTTCTAATGGCCGTGTGGTCCCACACGCTTTCTTCTATGAAATTATACAGCTGTGGTTGAGATGTTTCGTTTATTCGATAGTATGTCCATGGAGAATGTTACGAATTAGTATTAATCATTCGAAATAAGACCTTTGATTGATGCAACTAATTTATAAACAGATTATACTAATTATGTATTTCACATATAACAGCCCTTAAATTCTCTACAATTTGTAGATTATTTTTTATTACTGTTCTTCCTATTGAAGTGTATTAAATTAACCCATAAAAATGTTACTTTTTGTACATTTTTTGTTAATCATACGCCATGTGGTCTGGTTGCAGAAAACGGCCATTTCCACCCCCCCTCCCACCCCTCTCTCTTGAATTAAATTGAAAACTATCCTGCTGTGTCACAGACATCATTTCGCTGGCAACAATGAAAAATTGTGTTAACTATAATTAGAACTGCATGTTATTCACAGGATCAAAGGATGCGCGAGTGATGTTTTTTTTTTTCAAATAGTTAGCACACTCAAAAGGAAAAGTGTTGGAGAGCAAATACATATGGTTGTGATGTTCTGTCATCATTAAAATTAAAAAAATATCTGTAAACAGACAGAGAAGCAGTTCTTTTTGCTCCAGACTAAGTTTTGTGAAACTTTAAATATTATGTTCTACCTGTGATGATAACTAAGATACAAAATTGATATTTCACAGTTTTTTCTAAGTTCTTTCAAGGGCTGCCTACTTCAGCTCTATACAGTGGAAACTGTTTGAAGTTTAGCTTGAAAGAGAGCTGCTAAGTTTTTGATATAACTACGACTGTCATAAAATCCTCTGTGAACATAATAATCTTATTCGCAAAGTAATTAACCGACGTGTTTTAAATTTATGTATTCTTTCAAGTGTTTTATTTTGTTATTCATTATAACACATTATTATATTATATTCATATTAATCATACGTGATGAATTAATGTGTTGCAAATTCATTATTCATTCATTCACAGGCCACTTAGAAATCAGAATTAATATGCGCATTCATTTAATATTCCCTTTCATATATTTTAAATTCAAGTCACATTTATCACAACCAACTTGTTGTAGTTTTGAAAAGAAAATGAACGCCTACTATTAATAGGATTTTTATCAATATAATGCAAAAGAGTCATACGTTACATTTCAAATTTGCCAGCTTCTTTTCTGTACAATATGAAGAAGTAAATTTGATGAAATATTTGCTCCAACTGGATATAACCATAATTTATGCACCTTCTTATTTTCATATACCTTTTCTAAATATCAATGTGGGCCAAAAATAAATCGAACAAATTCAGTGAATGCGAAAGTAATGAAATATAATTGGAAATCTATTTTCCTCTTTATTCTTACCCATATTATTACAATATTATGAATTTTCCCAAGCTTACCTGAAAGTAAAAAGTGAAGAAAGATTTATAAATAAGATATGCAAATAAATATAAAAAATATAAATTATTATGATGGAGCTTCAAGGAAAAAATATGAAACCAGAAAATAGTCTTGATTTGTTTCAATATTCTATTCCGGTATACGAATCAAAGTCATATAAGCAAACGAATTTCAAACAAATTTGAAATTGGTTCATTTACCCGAAATGATATCACAAACAATTTGTATTTCTTTTGGAAATATTCAATTCAGAAAGCAAACAATATTTTTAGATAGTTGTAAAAGTATTCAAGAGCCTGCTACAGTAATATCAGAAAAAAGTTATTTGAAGCATTTTAACCTTTCGAAATTTAGCTTTTTTTTGTTAAGAAACGAAACCATTTCAGTTACAATCTCGATTCTCAATAAAAAAACGAAACTTAATGAATAATATTTTTGTTTCGGTTTCCCAATTCTGAATATCTGATTCATTATATTTTAATAGTAAAACCGAATCAAGGTTTAGAGATAATTTTTGTTTTGACTATGAATCAGGAAGAAACTTCTAATGTATTTTTAAACAAATTTACAATATCAAAATTGAAATGCAAATGAAACTTTATAAGGATCTCTGATTTATGTAAAGGTGATTAATATACAAATACGAAATAAACAAATGATAAAAATTAGACCTTTAAGTAATCAGTACAAACATTGGGTTGGCTTATGAATCGCCTCACCCTTTTTCTCTTTTCTTTTCAATTTAAGCATAAATCGGCAGCGACAAAAAAACCACTTTGGTGTAAATATGCCAACGTTTGTCACTCAGAATGAGCGATTTTTGGAGCTGAAACTTTTAAACGTATGGCGTTGACATAAACAATTCTTTAGAATATATGAAAAAGTTTAGAATAACATTTCTGTACTTAAATCCCAACTAGGTATGACAAAAATATTATTTTACTTAAAAGAGAGTTCCATAAGAAGTAGAAGAAACCAATTCAAATTTTAGATGGATTGGGCATACAAATTTGTAATTATAGTCCAAAAATGGGTATCTGTCAAAACCGCCATACTCGTAGTAGTGGATGAAATTGACAACATCACAAGTACAAGTATTATGAGGGGGAACAAAATATTAAGATATACAAAATTTTACAGACTTATAATTAAAGATGATAAAAGTACGTGTGCCAAATCTGCCTTTTGCACAGGAGGACTAGAAAAGGAAGCTGAAAAATGGGTTATACTTTGGAAAATATTAGCGCTCGAAAATTTTTGTTTGAGCCGATAAAGATTTACTTGAGTTATGATATACAATAACAGCTCAGACAGCCAAATAAACGCACAGATGAATAGACACCGTTCAATTGTCCTAGAAATTCAGGATACGGATTTCGTCTTAACATGCATGGGCTGTAAAACATCTCATTCAATTTGTTACATTTTTTCGCTAGCAAACGAAATGTATTCAAAATGGGCTACATTTTTTAAAAAAAATTTTAAATATTGTAATATTTAATTTGCTCTGAAATAAAGCATCTTACATTGTCTTCTAGTTGTTTTATTCATGTTTTTAGTACAAATTTGTTTACAAGTTCATCGTACTAAAGTCGAAATAACATTTATTGAAGTCTTCTACACGAGGCATTCATTTGAACAAATTCACAAGTCATGAAGATTGCTTTGCTTTATGAAACTTTCAAATATTTTAGTTAATTTTAACTGCAATTTACATCATAATAAGGTGTAAGAACCACATTGTAAAATCCGAAAATGCCCTTAAATTACAATTTGATTTTAGACCCCTAAAGTGGGCGAGATTTTCTCGGTTTATTACATTTAAAAAAGGGTTAAATATTCAAATATATAAGGATATGTTTTCCTTCCAACACCTCAAAGTAGACAGCTATTTTTCAAGCTTCAGTTTTACACGAATTGGAATTGGAAAAGTTCACCATACTTACGTCCTTAAAATGGATAACATTTTTTGAACGAGGTTAATAAATTTACTTTCACTTCATCAAACCCAATGGAATAGAATTTCGTACTAATATACAAGCCTTGAAGTATACTAGGACTTATTATATATTCATTTACTGTCGCTTATTGAGCTCGAGAAACCCATAATATCATAGAAAGCCAGAAGTAGACATCAAAGTTGAGATCCTGAGATGCGTATAATCGTAGCTTAAATACAATAATCATTCCATCTTGAATGCATGCGCGTAGAGCAAGTTTCCCAAACTAACGATCAAAATCAACATTAAATAGTAAATATGGTCAGCAAGGGTAAAGAAGTCTCCCATATCCCATCCATAAGATAAAAAGAAATTACTTTATTTTTCTAGTTTTGCTTCCATAGGATTAAAGTGTGCGACACATACTAACAATCGTAATGTACATGTAACAATTTAAAATATATATGAAAATGTATAATCTTAAATCTGTGAAAAATACCTAAAGACTGTGAAAAATGCATAAAGTGTGATAAAAGAAGAATAACATTGTCGTTTCACAGCCTTAAACCAATCCCTATGAGCTTAAAAGAGAGGAGATACACACTTTCTGCCTAGGATATTTCAAATTACCGGCGTAATTTTACGAATTTGATTATTTAGAGATTTCTTCGTATCATTCAGTAAACATTTTGTTTTTTCTTTCCAATATTTTGTAGGCGCTGCAACAATATTCGAAATAATATTCCACAGAGTCTTGTAACACAGGTCTTTATTACAAAAAAAAAAAAAAAAAACTCATTTATTTATCATTCATTAACTCATCTTTCGTTCAAGCATTACGTTATTGTGCATAGTGTCAAAACAAAATAAAAATCCTTATATCATAAACTGCCAGAATAAAAAGGAAAGAAAAAAAACCTTAAATCCTGAAAGCACACCAATTTTAAATGTTCTTGCCAAAGCCTTAAAGTATGCACTAATATTTACTCCGTTTTCATTTATTAAATATAACTGTTTAAAATCTTTCAGATCCTTTTAGTATTTTGGCAAGGAAGTGGGTCTAATTCCATTGAATTTTTTTTACATGATTGAGTACCTTTTTTGCATCAGCCTTAAAGTATGCATCATTTATTATGTCTGTATTTAAAGCTTAAAGTGTATGTCACACTTTGCCATTCACTGTGATTTATTAAATGAAATAAAATATTAAATTAGATTTTATTTTTCCTTGCAAGCCATATCTTTCTTTGCAGGGCATAAAGTTTACTTGTTTGTGCTGCTGTTGTTTTTAGGGCTATGATGTTTTAGCTTATAGTCCTTTAATCTTGGCATTACACTGGCTTTACTTCCTTTATTCGTTGTTCCTGTCCGGTCTTTCTTTTTTCCATTAGTTTAATCTCTTCTACTCAGTTCATACAGTTCATAGCGTGGGCTTCAAGTGTTAAAATTACTAAAGCTGCGATAATGATTTTGTTTCACAAATACAAATAAAATTATAGCAAAGAGCTGAAAAACAGTTTTTGCTTGATAAACCTATAAAGAGGAAATGCTATAACGGAGAAAAGTTAATACTTCTGATGTTTTCATACCTTTAGATAACAACATAGATTAGATTATATCAGTATGAAAGAAAAATATATGAGAATATATGTAACCTATATTCTCATATATTTTTCTTTCAGTTTCAGTTCACTTACAAAATTGTGCCACACATATCATCCTTTAGGATTGAGGATTTTCGGAAACATTAAGGGGCTAAATTTATTATCAAAACTTTAACACTTTTTTGCCTTTCTCTTTCTCGAAACTGTCAACATTTACGCACCACTGAATGCCTTTTAAAACCCTTTTGCTAATATTTCTTAATTCGAATATGTGAGTTTTTCACTTCATTTCATTATACGGAATTCTCTTTGAGATTTCCAAATGAAATATTTGCATTAACTAGAACTCATATCTCTTTTATTCCTTTCCATGTGTGCTTTGAAACATTTGTATTTTTAATAGGAAAAGAATTGTTTCAAATGGTTAAAGAGAACACCAACTAAGTGTAGATGAAATAAACGACTTTTGCACTGCAGTTGGCCATAAAAAGTTTCGCAATTTATCATATAATTGCAATTATTGAAATAGTAAAATAAATGAAAATATTACTTAACTGTCTTAAAACTCATAAAGAAAGTGAGTGACTCTACTCATAGAAGGATTACGAACATGTCAAAGATATATGTTAGTTACGTATGATTAATTTAAATTATTTTTTTTATAGGAAAAAACCTTGAGATAAAAAAATGTATTTTGTTTAGAGATTAATCATGTGACCTATCAAGCATTTGAAAGAGTAAGCATTCCAAATTGTTACTTTCGATTGAATCAGAAATAAACATAAATAAAATTAGATTTGAATTTTCTTCTGAAGTATGAGATTATCAAATTTCATTTGGACACAGGTTTTCATTTAATATTTCGAAGAATGTTGCCCTTTTAAAAGGAATTTAAGTGTGAAAGGAAATTGTTTTTAACAACTTCACTTGGAATGTTGACAGCGGCATACGGTGAGAGTACTCTGAGTCAAAAAAATGTATTCAAGTGGTACAAGCTTTTCATAGAAGATCGACGTGAGTGACGAAAGTGAAGAAAATTGTTATGGAGAATTGTCGAATCACAATTAGAGAAGTTGCTGAGGATGTCAGCATATCGGTTGGCTCATGCCATGCTATCTTTTCGGAAATTTTGGGCATGAAGCGTTTGGCAGCGAATTTCGTTCTAAAATTGCTAAATTTTGACCAAAAACAACGTCGCATGAGCATCGATCAGGAATTGTTGAATGACGTCAATGGTGACCCAGATTTCCTTAAAATGGTCATAACTGGTGACGAATCATGGGTATATGCTTATGACATCGAAACCAAAACCCAATCGTCCCAATAGAAGAGTCCAGGAGACCCAAGACCAAAAACAAGCACGCCAAATTCGATGAAATGTCAAGGTTTTACTCAATGTTTACTCACGATTACCATGGCGTAGTGCATCAGGAGTTCTTACCACAAGGTCATACGATAAATATGGAGTATTAACTTGAAGTTAAGCGTCGTTTGCGTGAATAAATACGAAAAAAATTGTGGGATAAGATTCATGGCTGATGCAAACCTCATGATAATGCACCTGCACCCCTCATCTTTGCTTGTGAGAGATTATTTGGCCAAAAACAACACCATTATCATGCCTCAGCCACCGTATATACCAGATTTGGCCCCCTGCGACTTTTCCCTGTTCCCAAGATCGAAGAGATCCATGAAAGGACGACGTTTTGCGCCGATTCAGGAATTGCTGAGAGAGCTCAAGGACATACCAAAAATTGCATATCAAAACTGCTTTGAGGATTAGAAAAAACGCTGCCACAAATGTTTTAGATCTGAAGAGGACTACTTTGAAGAAGATAAAATAGAAATTGATGAATAAATAAATATTTTTTGAGAAAAATGAAAATTCTCCTTACTTTTTGAAAACACCTCGCATGCGGCAAAACGATCAATTTTATTTTAACTTATTACAATCACATGCTCTATAAATGATTTAGAATATAATCTGGATAGAACTCATAAAGAAATAAATATTACCCTTACATTCCATGAATGAGATATGGGAGAGCTTCTCTCATTCAATGAGCTTACACGCATTCTATTTTTGGACTTTGTGAAGCAACAATTTGTCGATTACTGCATGTGGAGCTGAACTCGCGATCATGTGAGTGACAGTAGCGTGGACTAACCGCCTTGCCGCGTTCGGTCAACGAAGTGCACATAACGTATGATTATTGTAAAATTAAATTTCTTAAGATTATCGTATTCTAATCAGAATAAGATTAATCATACGTTCTCTATAAATCTTGAATTATTTTAATTTATAGATACATGATGAGAATATTATTGTAATCGTGATTTCTGACAAAGAAAATATAAAGACGTCAAAATCCACATTGCTGTGAAATTGAAGCTCCATTACCCTCTCGTGGTATCACAAAAAAAAAAAAAGAAAAAAAAAATGTAGGTACAAAGATTTTACTTTAAACAGTTCACAGTTATTTATGCGCACCAAATTTTGTAAATATTCACAAAAAAAGCACATAATGTATGATTATTATTAATACATAATGGTTTATACATATATAAAAATGAAAAATATTTTTGACATATTAAAAGTCGAAAAGTTCGACGTTCTGATGCTGATGTTGGAAAAAAAAGATTATTCAATTTTACAACAGACATGGAGAAAATGTGATTCAGATCCGACAGCAGCAGTTTTTTTTGGAAATAGCGAGATTTTACGAAATTTTTTTAAGAAAGCACTTTAACACCTATTAATCGGCAATTCGCCCACTACGTCAGTAGCTACATTTCCTACAATTTTCATCGTTTTTCCACTAGTAGTTCCTGAGGTATAAGGATTTAAAGTTCCTGTTGACTTTTAGGGGGCAGGATCATTCCGCCCTTTTGGATCCATGTCATGCTAGGTTCATAACAGGGTCCGAATAATAATATCATGTCGAATTTTTGTCACAGCTTCGCAACATATAGACCTGTACATAATTCGGTAATACAAACGCTAATGTTTATACCATTCTATTCTTAGTTAAATATTATTTAGTTTCCGATCAATGACTTTTCTCATTTGGCTTTACTATTAAATAATCAAATTTTGTTATACTTTACAAAACGGTCGCTATAATTATTTAAACTTTTGCGTGTTTGCAATTTCAGCACAATGAAATTACAAAAGTCTATTTTGTTCAAACTAATTATAATAAAAAATAAACATTTGTGCCGTTTGTTCACACGTTTCAATTTACTTAATTTAATAACGTCTACTTTTAGGCTTTATAACAAACTTTGGCAAAAGTTTGTGTTGACACTAAGATTTGCCAAACACGTGCATTTGCACCAGTTGTTACACTTTCTTTCCATATCATCTTCATAGTTCATAACTTTCCACTTTGCATTTCAGTTCATTTAATTTTATGATGGCTTAACATTCAACAAATATTCATACATTGTTCTTCAAGTCATTATGGATTTAATGCGCTAATGGCATAAAAAGTAAAGCATACTTTATGGCATTAAGGACTAAGCTCAATAAAGTAGAAAAACCGAGTAAGAAAGAGAGAACGGAAAAATATTAAACATTGTAAAACTTAAAAATTGTAACCAAATTGTTTAACGAGCGAGTTAATTGACCTCATTTTTTCAACTTGATTAGCTGACACACTCGTTGTACGGTCGTTGTATACATGGAAAAGGCAAAAATTGCTTCAACATCAAGGCACTAAACTCAAAGGATTACAGTCTAAATAATTTGCAAGCAGTGTAATAAATGATGATATAGCTGGAGGGAATATTATGGCACCATAGGCGCCAGAGTGTGAACTTATTGGAAATATTTCTTTGTGAAAAATTTCCTACCACTGATTTTCAATATTGTAGATGGAGGGAAAATCCGCTTGCCTGTTGTTATATTAAAAAGAAATTAAAGTTTATTTTTATGGCAAATTCCAAGAGGCTTAACAAACAGTCTGCTTGCAATGTTTCTTTATAAAATTTTACATTACTTTTACCCTCTATGTTTGGGTTGGCGTTTATATTTATATTTGTTATTATGTAAGTATGTATATATATGTATATGTGTGCATGCAACATTTGGAGATTATAAACATACCCTAACATTCATATATACGAGTACATATTAAATTTATGGTCCTCAATATAAGTTATTTTTGTTTAACAGCAAGCAGGCAAAAATCGGAGAGTAATCATAAATATTGTAATGGATTTCAACAATTTGGCCTAAGACTACATTCTTTCTAGTCTACAACGAGTGAAATTTGCGTTATGCACTATCGTATAGAGCCATAATTTAATGACAATTTCTCAAGGAAAATGGGGGAAAATGTAGCATACAGCAAGGAGTTTGAGAAATGTTAAATTGTTGCCTACCAGGATAGATTAAAATAATGTTTTGGCATACAAGTACAAAAAGAATGTGTGTACAGATGAGAAAATGAGGGAAACGTATAAGCTAGTATAGCCAAATTCAAAAGTTTGGTTTATTTTGAGGAATTGTCAAGTGTTTAAATGAGGCTGTAGTATATATATGTATTAACATAACATCTATCTGCTCCCACCGTTTCAAAATGTGCTAATGTAGAGTAGCTCGAATTTATAATTTACTACCAAGCCATTTAAAAAGTTTTAAATTATTTCCTGATTCTTACAAAAGGCACATTCTACAACACTTTCAGACTTTACTGTAAAATTTTGTTTTCAATTAAACTGTGAGCAGCCTTTATTACATACCGATTATCTTATATTTCAAGATTATATTCCGATTAACTTCTAACTTTTGAATTAGTCTTTTTTCATACTTTTTTTGTTTTGTCTTTAATGATCATAATGTCATATTATATTTTTATAAATTTTATATTTAATTTTTATTATGATGAATTGTTGCATATTGTAATTTACTTATAATTGGCCGGAAGGCTTTAAATCACAAGCCAGAAATAAATAAATAAATAAATAATGTAGCTTCCTTCTTGCAACTGGATGCTGGGGGAAATAATTGGGAACGTCGGGTGTATGGCCGTATTTTTTATATAAGAAATTCTCTATTTCCAATTCTTAAACGTTATTTTCATTCTCCTTTTAAACAAACAAAATAATATTTCAATATTGGCAGTTTTCTTCGTTCAAATGTTCTACAAAATGTGGCTCATCCGATCTCAGTTGATGTCGTTAAAGGCAATAAATGTATATATCTCTACTACAAATTCTTCACGTTCACAGCTGTAAACATGGAAGGAAAGTTTTTGATTTATAAAAACAAAAATTCCATTAAATTAAACATTGGATCGTAAAACGCGGGCAAGGGGGAATCAAATAAAACTATTAAAAAAAAAAGTTTGGCACTCTCACCATCAACTCTTATTGTTATTGAAGCGCTAGCTTTTGTAAAGGTGTTTTCCCATAATTCACAGCTCATATAATATTCAACTCAGCCTTGGAAAACCCTCAAAACTAAAATTATGATTTAATGAATTAGAGCTTTTGATTTGAAATTTGGTTCACACTGTGGCTACCTGATTTTAATGAAATGAAAGGTATAACAAGCTTTTAGGCGCAATAGAATTATTCCATCAAAGAGTGGGTACTAGTTAAAAACCAAACAATTTTTTTTTTAACAAGAGTATAGGATAGGTAGTTAGTTAACTTGAATAACTGGACTCGGACTGAACAATTATTGCACACTAAAATACATAATTATGTTTGTTCAAGTATTACAACTACCAGGCTGACCGTTGCAATAACTTAAATCTAAAATTATGAAATCTTGCTATTCAGCGTTAATAAAACGAATGAAAAATCATGTTTTTAGGTGTAATAAAATCATTTCCTTTAAGACTAGATAGATACACGCGGAATTGCGGAGGCCACCTTTTAAAATCAGCAATAAAACACCCGATCGTCTAGGATTTAAAGGATTATTGGTTATTAATTTACTTGAACCAGATATTTTTATTCGCTCTTTTTAGTTTTTCTGCCATCGAACTTATAAAATTCCGTAAGAGTTTTTTTTATTACTAATTAATGTTAAATGGCAACATCTATATCAGACTGTAAGGAATGTGAAGAAATCGCACAAAATTAGTATGAACGCGATCTGATGGGTTTATATGGTTCCATAAATATGATTTAAGTCTACATATGTTAACTGTCTTACATATATCAAACCCTAAATTTCCAACAATTGCAATAATAAGATGTTCATGAAATTAATTGAAAAAAGATCTTTACTCCAATAGATCTAAATGTATTTTAGTATGTTCGAGTAAATTCTTATACAGAGTGGGCCAAATAAGACCTATTGTGTAAAACGAATAGCGTATTGTAGTCGTTGTTGGTGGTCTTGCGTAGCAGTGCTTGCACAATTTGAATTTTGTATGGGTACATCTTAAGACCCAACTTTGAAATTCTACGCAATGTCGTTCTGGAAATGCCCAATTGGCTGGAACGACGGCGAGTTTAGATAGATGAATCATCTGCAACACTGCCGCACAGTTTCCACGTTGTCTTCAGTATGAATATTTGGAAGGGCACCTCGTCCAGGACGATCGGCCACTGAACCCAGTTTCTCAAAACGACCGACCAAACTTCTAATCATGAAGGCTGTGGGAGCTGATTTGGAATTAAAATGTTGCCGATATTTACGCTACGTTAAAACAATTGATCGTTGAAAAGAATAGAAAAACTCGATAATTTTAACGCGTTGTGTTGTACTGTAGAGTTCCATAATAAATTTCCAACAATTCAATTATAACATACAAAAAGAGAAAAATAAATATGTCAAAAAATTAAAAAGTTGTTTGTGCTTAACATTAGTAGGTCTTATTTGGCCCACCCTGTATTTGACGAAGTGTGGTATTGACCATACGAGTACAGCAATAGTAAACAATTGAACAATCAGAAGTATCCACAAATCACTATATAAGACACGGCATAATTTTGGGAACAATCAAATTGCCTAAAAGAATATTGAAGACGAACGCCCAAGAGACTATCCAGACTAGATCTGGAAGAAATTTAATTGATTTAGTAAGCATTTCATCTCTGCTTTCGCATGTAAGTCATATATAGAATTATTTCTTTAAAAAATAATTCATTAATTACCCATATGTAAGTATGTAATACCCCTCAAAAAAAATGTTTACTGGCCCATTTTATTAACACAAAAAGTGTTAATACTGGATGAGGAATTTACGATATAAAAGTATTCAGTAACAATTGACCAAAACCGATAGGATGACTAATAACAAAAAGCAACCAAGTGTCTATTTTAGGTTTCAATCAAATATTTTATTCATGCCGAAAATACAGCGTCGCCTTAAGCAAAATGGTAATAAAATGTCTTGGGTTAACTTTTCCTAAACAGTGATTTTTTCATATTATATGGACTTCAGACCATTTTTATTAAATTAATCAATGGACATGTAAGCAACGTACCCTTACCTAAGAATACTTGCTGCCAACAAAAGGAATTCAAGGAAAATTTTTGTTTACACCAAAGTAAACATTTCATACTTTACGACTTCTTTGTGCAGGGCGAAAAAAATTCCTCAAAATCATGATTTATGTAGTAAATTACCGAAAAGTATGCAATGTTTTGTAAGAAAACATAAGGCAGTGCCCAGTAATAGGCTCCAATAAGTCGTTTAGCATTTGTGGAAATATTTTTGTTGTGGGTTCAAGTTGCGGAAGTGGGCTTAAACTCACAGTAGCCAACCAAGAAAATACGCAAAAACAATGAATTATAATTAAGTGACTATAATAAAGTTTCAATCAAATATTTTATCTAAGCCAAAAGTATTCATTTCTTCCTGAGCTTATTTATTTTAGGCAAAAGTTGCCAAGTAAGTAGAACAAACGTTGTAGATAAACAAAACAAGAAGAAACCATATCAGCGTATATATAATATATAATATATATATATTATCAGCGTATAATAAATCTTAAAACACATTTATTATTGCTATATATCCATTTTTCCACCAGCTTATTAGCTAAGTTAATATGATCGATTACATTTTATGTGAGTAAACTAGCAACTGAGCAATTTTAATATAATTATTTAATCATGTGAAAAGTACGCCGAACAGTTAACCATAAAATGCTTCTTTAAATATTATTTAAGTCAAGTCTTTTATGGTGGCGAAAATTATGCTTTACGTAATAAATAGCCAAAACGTATGCTAAGATTTTCAACTAAAAATAATGAGGTGCCTGGTAATGGGCTTCAATCATTAACTTAGCATTTAGCTTTCGCTCACCAGAAGGATATAGTTCAGGATTTGATGTTCAACCGCTTAAATTGTGCTTAAAGTCAAAATTTACTGAAAATAATGTTCTGCCAAAAAATGGGGCATGCTTTTTTTAGGCTACAGTGAAGTATATGATATATTTATTGAAAATAAATACTGAATATAAATATATGATCTATTTATTGTATGTGAAATTGTCATTAAGTAACTTTAAATTATATTCCTCACAAAATCCTTTTCCGCCAGATTCATACTTTAAATTGTAGGCAGGCAAAAGTATGCAATACATTCTAAAAGTTAATGTGGAAAAACAAAAATAATCCTTTTATACTAAAATATATACAATTTCGATCTTTCCAAAAGCCCAATTCTAAAATTGTCATTTAATTCCAGCTTAATTTTGACCTGTACTATCAGTAATTGGACTGCCTGAAGGATGCAATCGCCCAGATGTCACCAATAGGAGAGAAATTGTGTCCTATCAGGATCACACACATGGATAGTGACTCGCCAGAACTAGAGAGGTTTTTAAGCATCCAACTTATATTTTGGACCTGCCATCAAGAGATGACTACCTGTTTCTGTCTATGGCATATGGTTTTGTTGGCGAAAAAATTCGCCAAAAGAAAAGCTTGCAAAAATCGACTATTCAATAGGAAAGAGGGTTCATATGAGAGAAAAATTACTTTCAAAGTGGCGACAAGTTATCATACAAAACGTTGTATTTGATGGAAATCAGACCACTAAATACAAAATTACTTCAAAAATTAGCAAAAAATAACTATTATTGATTTACACAAAACGGCAACGACTATACAGCGTTATACAAGTATACAAGTATGAACGAACCGACAGCGATTTGATGATGTTATATGATCAGCCGAAAAGAATGCAATGTATTTTAAGACAAATTTGTTTGCAGCCTATCTATAGGATCTTAAGGTTTATAGAATGTATTTACTGTTAAAAATTTTAATGAATTCTGAGCGACTAAGTAAATTTTACTATCTGTCACCAGACAAACATCTGCTTGTATTCCCCCCTAATCCTACCAGTGCAGTTTTTGCTTGCCGATATAAATAATATTCAATCATGGCTGTTCAATCATGGCTTTATATAAACTTTCCTAATTAAAATGCAGATTTGAAAATCCATTGCCAAATTTTACATTTTCGCCGCCTCCATTTAGCCAAGAGTCATCACTTGAATGCTAAACAGCTGCTTTAGTTTCAGTAAATGATATTTTGGCTCCTACCACTTGCAGCCAAAAATAATTATTTCATATTTATAAAATTGCAAAAAAGAATCGCAATGATGAATGTATATTTTTGGCTATGATACTTTTGGCAACGAATTTCTTGGAAGAACACATTTTCAAAACCGCAACACACAACATTTTATTACATTTGGCTTATGAATTTTTCAAGGTTCTCTTTGTTCATGTGTTCGTATATGAAATTATTTTACAGCTAAATTATTCAATATCAATCACATCAACTCAATCAAAAATAATCCAGAGAGTACGAAGATAAATAGAAAATTTCCATAATGTTAAGCATTTGCCTGTCATAACGTTTAAAGAATTTAAAGATTTGCATGGAAATGACCTACCATGAATTCATGCAGACGATTTTACTCTGTTGCGTAGGATGAGTGGCAGGGAAAAGCCCTTTGGGAAATCAGGATACATATTTTGTAGGAAAACATTAAGTTATATTCAGGTATTCAGGTGAAATTGTAAGTTTTTCTTTCTGGTTTAATTTTTAGTATAAATTATCAAGAATGCTAGAAAATCTTTATTGCAGATACTTTAAGTTGGATAATTTATGCAAAGGTTGAAAAATATGTTAAATATTAAAGTGCTTTTAGTGCACATAAGTATGCTAAGCGTTAAATGTTTACTTGTAGCCTAAATGTTAGCAACATTTTACGCCAGCAACGGCGTGTGTGAGCTTGTACGAAGGTGTTGCTTATAAGTATGCAACACTTTTAATACCATTAAATATATATAAGAGCAAATGTACGTTTTCTCTGGCTCAATCGGTATATATGAGTGTGCGAGAATTTCTGTGTGGTGGGCATTAGCATTACTATACTAAGTGTTATTGTAATCAAGCCGAAATCCCACTCCGCAAATGTGGGAGGAATCTGAAATGATGTGTGCTAATTTGCAGCCGCATGATAAAGGGTTTACGAACATGTGTAGACAGATGTTAACCGGAGGTCATTTTAAAGTTTCCACATATCACTGATGGGTTTAACATATAGAAAACAAACAAAACAATGAACGATATATAGTGTAAGTGTTTGAAATTTTAATTGTTTTACTATATAATGTAATTTCATATAAGGTATAAAATCTTATTTAGTTTGAAAATTATAGCATTTTAATTCATCTGACAAAAATTGCACTACTCTTCGTCCTATTCTTTATTGATTTTTTTTATATTGAAATTTGTTTTGATAATGTTGTTTTTGATATTCGTTACAGCTGAAAATAGATTCAAAATACCTTTTATAAAGTCTACCTATGCTTCTACAGACAAAATTTGTCTCAAGGGATTGCAGCAACTTTTAGCATAAATCGTTACATCATGTTTTTAAGCGTAGTAAAAGGTTTGTCGAATAATCTAAAGAGACTATCCGAGAAGAGCAAGGAAGAATAATGATAAGTGATAAAACAGACAACAGTCGCGCTACGTCCGTCATCTATCCCAACAATACAGAAGTTAAACTAAGAGACAACATCCATTGGCATTTTTATGCAAGACACAAAATAACTCGAAAATATACACTGCCGATCAACCAAATAGACTCACAGATTTTTTTTTAAAAAAAATTGAGTTTACAAATTTTATGTAAATATAAATGGGACACAGTAATTTTTTATTATTCAGTAATCAATTTAAAATTAAACAAAACAAAAATTAGCGTTCTAAGCTTTCAATTAAATTTTTAAAATTTTTTTTTTAGGTTTATCTCAAAAAATACCCTTTTTTATCGCTCAACCGAATAGACTCAAGGACTTTAATTATATCTAAACCACAAATTAATGAAAAAACAATGTAAAAAATATTTTTCTTATAATATTTACACGCTATTAATAATGAGTAAAGCCACCTTTATTTGAAATATCTTCAAAAATTCGGTCAGAGAGTGAATCGTAAAGTGACTTTAAATAGTCCAAGGACACTTCGCTCCAGGCGTTCAAAATGGCTGCTTTTAATGATTCGAAGTTTTCAAACTGTCTGCCAGAATGATAAACCTTACGTGTAAGCCATCCCCATAAATTTTCGATAATACTGATATCAGGAGAATACGGAGGCCACTCCATCAACTTTACATTTTGGTCACTTATCCACTTTTTTACCACTCGAGAGGTGTGTATTGGGGCATTGTCCTGTTGAAACGCCCAGGGTAATGATCCAAAAATGTTCGAAAAATGGGGAAATGCTTTTTGAAGCAGTTCTTTGTATTTATTTGCATTCATCCTGGATGAAACAAATTGAATTTCAAATGGCCCATAGTAGGATACTGCGCCCCACATCATAACACCTCCCTCACGACTATGATGTCGGGTTAAAAAGAGTTCCTCCTTTCTTAAATCATGGAAGTAATAGTTAAAGCCATCTGGTCCATCCAAATTAAAACGTTTTTCATCAGAAAAAACGATTTGATGCCACTCCCTATTCCATGCCATATGATTGCGGGCATATACACAGCGACTTTGATTACGAACATCGGTAAGCGGTGTTTTTTTTTTATTTTTAGTCTCTTTAGATCTTTAGCTTTACGGATTACACGTCTCACGGTAGCTATACTGGCATTTATACCCAAATTTTGGCGAATTTTGACGGCAGAACATGTCGAATTTGACGCCTCTCGAAGAATCCTTCGCTCTTTGATGGTCGTTAGTGCTTTTCTTGTCGGCTTATGCATATTTTTTCCATAACTCGATGGATTTCTGATAAAATGGCTCACAACAGACTGACCTCTACCAATTTTTTCAGCGATTTGTCGAGTTGTCAGCTTACTGTCATGATACGCCAATATTTTGCCTCTTTCCTCCAAAGTTAATGTTGTACCACGACCCATTTTGTGTTTAATTATTTTTAAATTGCACCAAAAGAGTGTATGCAACTTTTTGTTCGAACAGCTAATCAGAAACTAAAATTACAGCCTCTGAGTCTATTTCGATGATCGCCAAAAAAGCACATTTTTTCGACATTGTCAATGCAAAACAAGAATACTTAATAACTGTAAATTTTTTGCATCTTCTTCTTATCGCAATTCGTTTGTCTATTGCTTTGCTCTAAAATAAATAACAATACTTGTTCAATAGCTTCTTCCACAGAGAAGATAATCAAAAATTAAAAGAAAAAAATCTGTGAGTCTATTTGGTTGATCGGCAGTGTATAAGCTTACATTAATTATAATTATGTTACCAATTCACATATATTGACATGGCTCTCCTCTCCCCTCAGCACCTCGTTAAAAAATTGTCCAACTGCAAGAACCATTTCTGATATAATAGCATTAAGTGTCCTCAGTTTCGTCGTAATTGGATATAAATTATAGAGTCTTACCCAGAACAAACCGGGGTACATCGAATTTTATGTACAAAAATATGAAACACTTCAACAATAGATTATACTGTTCAATAGAGCATGAAGCCGTTATCAAAATTGCTGTCACAAAAGTTTTTTTTGGTAAATGGGGGTTGAATGTTGAAATATTGAATGCAGAATGCAATGTATTGATTTATCGAAGACACACTGTTTGTAAAATATTTTTTCTAACCTGCGTATTATTAATGGGATATTTTTTTTTTACTTAACCTTGAAATATTTGACAGGAAAATTCACATTTTCGAAAATTTTTGATTTTGTCCTGTTTTTAATGAAATTGGACAATCGAGAGATATTGACTTTGCAATCAATTTCTAAGACGTGAAATTGTAGGCTTTATTTGGGAGCTACCAAACAGAATATTTATGCAAATGATCGCCAAAATATGCCAGTACTTAATGACGTCATTCGTGCAGCCATAGCCGATATTGAGCCACTTATAGGCTAATTGCTAGTTAATGCTTGCTAGCGAAAAATGTATGAACAAAATTAAGGAGGTCATTTGGTAGTTACTGCATTCAATATACAGGGTGGCGCAATAGAACGTGCATATTGCATCATCTTTTTGTGCGGGGTAGAAAAAACGCGAGTGGGGGGGTGGGCGCCTACATCGTTGGGTTGGCGGGCTCATGGAGTTTTAGTCGCTATGAATCACTTCGACGGGAAGCGTCGCGCATTTTGTGTGCGCGCATTTTACGAGAACTCTCGTTCTTATATTGCTACTATGCGACTATATTGTGCTGAATATGGACTACGGCGAATTAGTGAAGCTCAGAATGCTAATTTAATTAAAATATGGGTAAAGCGTTTTGAAGAGACCGGTTCAACATTTAAACCACAAGCAAATGGTCGCCCAAGAACATCTAAAACCGAAGACAATGTTGAGAGAGTTATGGAGTCAGTACGAGGAAATCCACAAATGTCGACTCGCAAGAGATCGTCTGTCTTACAATCATCGCGACGAAGTTTACAACGAATTTTAACATTGGATCTTAAACTGCATCCATATAAGCTGCAATTAACACAAGAATTGAAAGAGTCTGACTTCACAGCAAGGCTCGCATTTGCTAATGAAATGCTTAATCGATTTTCCAATTTTGACAATATCCTTTTCTCTGACGAGGCTCATTTCCTTATGAATGGGTTCGTAAACCGTCAAAATTGTCGTTACTGGAACAGTGAAAATCCCAAAATCAAACTCCAGACACCATTGCATAGTCCTAAAGTGACAGTATGGGCAGCAATCTCTGACAGAAGAATAATTGGTTCTTTTTTCTTCGAAAATGCGCGGGGCCAAAACGTCACGGTTAATACGGAACGCTATGTTGAGATGTTGCACGGATTTTTGGCTCCAGAAATTGAAAGTTCAAGAATAGTGAATTCCAGAACTTGGTTCCAACAAGATGGAGCTACCTGTCACACATCAAATGACTCCATGGCGGTGGTGAAGCAGATGTTCCCTGGCAGACTGATTTCGAAAAGCGGTGATATCCCATGGCCCCCACGTAGTCCAGACTTGACGCCTCTTGACTTCTTTTTTGTGGGGATACCTCAAACACAAAGTCTACAGTAATAATCCAAGAAACATCGTTCAGCTCAAGGAGAATATCCGTGGTGAAATGGCAGCCATTACACCAGTATTACTGAAGAAAGTTTTCAATAATTTTCGTTTGCGGTTAGAGAAATGCCATCGTAGAGAGGGTCACCATTTAGATGATGTTATTTTTAAAAAATAAACTCCATTTATTACTCTACAATGCCTTAGATTTATTTTAACCATACCTTTTGTATTTATTTTTTAATCTATTTTTTAAATATGCACGTTCTATTGCGCCACCCTGTATAAATAATATAAATATTCTGACTAGATAAGAACTTTTAGTTATGTCTGTTAAAACATGAAAACTCGTTTTGAAACATGTTTTTTGTTAACAGTACAAAAACAATATCTAAGTTTACCAAACTGATTTTTGATGGAATTGAATTTTTAAGTAGAAGACTAAATAATTTCTTCAATGACCGGAAATATTAAATCGCACATGTGTTGCTCCGATTGCTATGTTATGTAATTTATTACACTTCTAAAAGTAGTGTTCCCTGATAAAGGCCTCATATCAACATTTATTAATCTTAATATATTGAAAACTATATCCTACTTTTTGGCTTGCTCTCTTATGCAAATCTACGAATACAAAGCTAAAAACAATTTAAATTAAATAAAAATGAAAACGATAAACGCTCACATTATATCATTTATATCTGATTACCCTTCGTCTAGTTTTATGCTACGGTAACATCATTATCTCCACTTCGTTTATACAACATTCCTAAACATGCCCAAAAAATATGTTATGTTATGTGTGAGACAATATCATTAGGTTATGTTGTCTTCCATCAGTAAATGTAATTCGATATAAATAACGCTTAACAGCTAAAAAGTGCGAGTTTAAATGCGTTACAGAGTTTATTACATAGCCCCTAAAAGTATACGTACTTATGTGCCTGCTCCCAAAAGTATATTATGGAATTTTGTTAACCAAATGTTGAACAACAAATGAAGTACCATTAATTGTTCAAGAAACAAACATAAATGTGTGACGGAGGCAGGGGGTGAAAGAAAGAGGTAGGAGGAAGAGAGGAACACTGAAAAAAGCATCACACGTAAAAAATTACAATAATTTCACAAACAAAATAAATGAAGGGGATAAAACGGCTCAAACAAAAACATCGAGGCAAACGAATAATGAAATTGCTACTGGGACAGGCTGGGGGAAAACTTTTCCCACGTAGGTATCGTCGTAGTCATCGTCGTCGTCATCGTCGCCGTAGTCACTACCATTTGTTGCTGTCGCTGTTTGTAGCTGAGCCCCATTATTTGCTTTTTATTCGTAAGCCTTAAAGGCTTTTAAGGCCTTTTTTCGCCGACGTTTTGATATGAAGAGATTGCGCTGGTTGCTAGGAAAAATAAAACGACAAAAAATGAGGATGGTGAGCTGATGCTGATGATGACGATGATGATTGTGATTGTGATGAAGATGAGAAAGCGCTGGCATTGGGAGCCCTCGCTAGGTGGAGAGATGCGTTATGATGTTGCAAGCTTAGTATCAAGGCAAGCAACAGCCTTGTTGGAAAATGCTCATTTTGCACAAAATTTCTGCAAAAAAGCGAAAAAGGCCTTGTTGCTGCAAAAGGACAGGAGCAACGAAATAGTGTTGCATATTTATAGGCGTTTTGCAACTGTTACACTGGCACACACATTCACTCGCACTTTGAGAAAGAGAAGAGAAAAATATAAATCTAGGCTGTAATTAAAAACGCAAAACACGTTAAAAACATTAAAAATAACTTTTGATATGGTGATTTCAGCTTCGTACGGGTAGTACTTTCTACAAGGCTTTTTATAACAAATTTCAGATGGACGTGGGAAAGTGTAACAACTATATTTAAGTATAATTTTCGGAGGCTTTCAAGCGAAGCTTTTGACAACAACGCAGAATAAATACTTTACAAACACTTTACATAATTGAGTGGTGTTACTAAATATATAGTTTTAAAAGAAGAAAAACACAATAATTACAAACCAAAGTAGAACTGTAAAAAGACTATTTATAACAGCATTATATCGAGACTAAATGTAGCATAACTTGAGGCGGCTCTCACACTTAAATAATAAACTTGTTTGAAAAGTTTTTCAGCTAAACATGAAAACAAAACGTACGAAAATAAAAAATAAACGCCAAAGACACTAGGAAGAGGAGAATCTCTTTATGTTATCTATGTTTGAGACTTGAAAAGGAAAAAAAAGATATTTTCAATGTTTCTACACTAAAAATGTTTTAAATTGTTCGTAAACGCTTTTAAAATACCATTCAGTACATTTTGTTGAAATGTTTGGAATGTATTAGGATACACAGAAGGAACAAAAGTGCTCAACAGTACAACAATAAAATGCCCTTACTTATTTCTAGACTATACTTAGGCTTCCTTGTCGGCTGGATGTCGATGTTTATTTTTTTCCAGATAACCATTTTTGGTCTCTAGTTATTGGACGTTTTTTTGCTATGTTAAACAACAATATTATAGAATTTTTCCTTCATGTACTGAAGTGAATGACCGCCATTGCAAACTAATGAAAAAAAAAACTAAACATGTCATGTTGTGCATTATAACAAGTTTGCTCCTGAAAGTATGCAGCGAACTAAACATGTTGTAGTATTGTAATGCTTCTGTTTCTGAGAGTTTCATTATTTTCTCTAAAGAGCCACATAAAATAGGGAAAAATGGTAGCCATTTTGTTGTTGTTTTCCTGTGGAATGATAGCTTTTACGTCTTGTACTTTTTCGTTGTTGACCATTTAATGCTGAAAACATGTTAACCGAAAAGTTTCTTTTAAAATCAAAATACACATATGGCCGTAAGGAGGAGTCTGGTAGAAAGATTAGTTTCTCTTAAAACATGATTCATGTCGCAAAACTTAACAAACAAGTATGTGAAAAATAGCGATAAACAGGGAATGAAAGAGGATTTTGGCTGAATTTTAAAATTAAAATTTCTCGTGTAGTATAACTATTCTTGAATGGGTATTTGTGAATGCTGCACATGTTTTTAAAAGAGACGGATAACATTGGAAACATAATCCATGCATATTATAAAATTTGATTACAAGGATTTTTATCTACTACCATTACTGAGATAATATATTAAGTAATAGATAGCAAAAAATTATCAAATTCCGACTAAACTATTTTAGAAGTTTTAACTCCGATTCTAATGCAGTTTTTCTTATCAGTTGTCCTTAATGGATAACAGAAGTGTGTAGAAATTAGAACTGTTTATGACATAATCTGGTTTCAACCAATCTTGTTTTGGAGATATTCAATAGTTTCTGTACCCTGTTTATAGTAAGAAATGCCAAACTCCTTAAAACAGTCATCGAACGCAGACTCCACCTCTTCATTGTTGGCAAATCTTTTACCACCGAGCCATTTTTCCAAATTAAGAGATAGAATAAAATAGCCTGGGGGAGCTTAATATGGCGAATAAGATGCGTGATGAAGCAATCCGAACTTTAATTAATTAATTTTGGCCATGACGATAGTGGATGTGTGAACTAGAACATTGTCTTGATGAAACAACACTTTCGTTTTCACCAAACGTAGTCTTTTTTTCATAATTTCATTAATTGAAGGCTGCAATAAATTAGCATAATATTCGCCATTGATGGTTATTTCTTTCCGAAGATAACCAATAAAAATAATCCCATTCGCATCCCAAAAAACAGAGGCCATGAATTTGCAAGCAGATGGAAGCGTCTACGCCTTCGTTGGGCACGATTCCTCCATTCCAGTCTAGCGATTTCATTGTTCCTTTCTCAGGTGTGAAGTAGTTGAGCCATGTCCCACCCATCGTTATAAATCGACGCAAAAATTCAGCTTTATTACGGTGGAACATCGCCAAACACTCTACTGAAACATCGTCAGGACGCTGTTTATGCTCTATTGAAAACAAACGCGGCACCCACATTGAGCAAAGCTTTCTCTTCTTCAAACCTTAGGTCAATATACGATGTATATAACTTTTGAAATCTCTATCGATTCAGCTAGCTCAAGCATCTTCAGCCGACGATCATTCAATACCGTCTTAACCGAAACTGGCGTGGACACTTCAATTGGTCGACAACTACGGTGTTTGTCCTAGCAGCTTGTACGGCCTTGTTTATAGTCTGCTACCCAATACACAGTCGTAAACGAAGGAGCAGACTCACCCAAAGTAGAATCTATACAGACTTTAATGTTGCCTACACTGAGGCAATTTCAACAACTACGGTGTTTGTCCTAGCAGCTTGTACGGCCTTGTTTATACTCTGCTACCCAATATACAGTCGTAAACGAAGGAGCAGACTCACCTAAAGTAGAATCTATATAGGTTGTAATGTTGCCTGGACTGAGACAATTTCATTCATTCATTTACAAATTCACTGAGATCGTTTACTTTTGAGGGGTCAAATAAAATTATAATACTAAACAAACATGGCGCCTTGAAACTTAAAATGTATGTTTTGTAAGGTTGCCACTTTTCAACAAAATATTTTTTTTTCAAACTACTGGTATCATTTATATACTTCAAGTCGGCTAGTATTGGGACCGCTCTAGCATATATACGAGTCCTCAGTAGACCTAACAAAACTTAGGTTGATTTGTTGACAACTCTCTTATTTCTAACAAAACTTAGGTTAAACTCTTGTACTCAATATATCAAATTGTTGTTTTTTTTATTCCACCTTCTGGAAGAAGATTCACCTGGAAGTAAATTGCTTCCCACTCTTTCCTGTTAGTCTTCCAAATATCTCCAGTGTAGGCGAAATAATTTAATGGTGCAAAGAGTGAGTTGTGCCTTCAATCCACCAGTTGTTAACATTAATTTCTAAAGTTGAATATCCACAAACTACATTGATGTGAACAAAAGCATCATCAAATTACACCTGTCATGAGCAACATGCATTTATGTCTACGGATGCGAGGCGAGACCTGCCGACTTATGATTATTCGTTAAAATTGCTAAATAATCATTTATGTGGTTAGTTTGGCAATAATTCTTAATTAATGTAATTCAATTTCGCGCAAAAATTCTTATTCTTATTTTATAGCTGTAAACCACAAAAGGTCAATTGAGATTTTACACTGAATCAACTTTTGCTTCGGTAAAAAATTAATTGAAGGCTGTATGAAATTAGAAGCAATTACGAAAATTAAATGTAATTACCAAAAAAAGTGTAGTCAACATTTGAATATGCCGTGAGGCGTATTGCCAAAACAAATTGAGCAAAATATGGAAAATTATTTTTAATTATAAGTTAACTTCTACTTAGAATTCTTCTTTTCTCCCAAATCTTTACTTTAGATATTTGGTCTAAAGAGGCCTTAAAGTATGCCAGATATAAGTTTGTAGTATAGAATGAAGGGACTACTTATAGGCCGTATTTTATATTTTTGGTTTGCACAACATACAAAATATTTATATTTACATTCATTATCAAGTAAATTTAAAAAAAAAATGTCTTTTATTATGAGTTGTTAATAATGGCATTACCTGTTTGAAGCAAA
This sequence comes from Philornis downsi, assembly GCA_019455685.1. Lineage (NCBI taxonomy): Eukaryota > Metazoa > Arthropoda > Insecta > Diptera > Muscidae > Philornis > Philornis downsi. The sequence continues at coordinate 593,912 of JAHXMU010025421.1, forward strand.
GAAAATCGAAAACCTGCCATTGCTTGATTTCACCGGGGTAAAAATTAATGTTCTTGTTTTGCGGGGAAGATAATTCCTTTATCATCTGATTAAACTAAGTGAGCACTCTCGAATACCACAAATACAGACTGCGGTACAGCTTATTTTTTTATGAACTGGCAAAGACTTGATGACCTTGCCCGATGTTCTGTGAATTCAGTGATCCCATTTGAATTTGTTTGTATGGAATTCCTTCAAATATAAACAAAATGGGCCATTTAAAATTTGAAGACTTTTAGATTTCCATATTTTAAAATTTATTTTGGGCAACTTCGGGGAGCGAGTATTGCTGGCATGTTGAAAACAAAATAGACATCCATCTATTGGGATTTTAGGCACTCTCACGCAGTGTAACTATTTGGTGAAAAAATCGTTCATCACCCAACATTTGTGTTTCGTTTGTATTTCGTTCCCTGTTTATTATAATTCGGGTTTCGAATGATGTTGTGATTAAACGTAAATTCAGAAAGAAACGTTGTCAAACATTTCACAATGAAATAATCGATGCTCCTACAAAATTCATCACCAATTTATTATAGCAATTTAGTGTAAAACGAAACGATCAAAAATTTGTATTGTAATTTGAACGAAATCAAAACGATAATCATTATTAAAGTATAATTTGTTTCGCAAAATATGGTTGCTATCGAGGAGTTCATTAAAAATGCTGCATACTTTAGGGGAAATTTAAGAAAGATATCACAAAATTGTGTGTTATTAGTTTTCAAGACATTAGTGCTCAAAGTAAAATAGATAAATTATTGGTTCTCAAAATATTTATTTATTCTTTATATTTCACATGTGTAGACTCCTAGCAATATACGTTCCACTTCGATGTAGTGAAAAACACTCTAGTTCGAAATTAGTATTATTTGTCAACTGAATTGGTTCGTCTCTAAGCAAATAACTGAACAAACATCATACATTTGCGTACGTTTGATATAAATAATGCGCCTGCAATCGCTTTGGAGTTATTTACGAATGGGTTCAAAAACACTTAAACTTATTCAATTGATAGGGAGTATTGACACTTATGAAAACAATTTTTTTTTTGTATTGCGCGAATACGATATGAGGGTATTCTTCATGTATAGAAAGCACATCCCTATTGAACGGGATCTTCTGTTTTCTACTGATTCCGAATGTCATCCTCCCACTTTTTGCCAGCTTTTTCGATTATTCAGCTACTTAATGTGTTAGTTTGAGTAGATCTGCCAATTTGTACATGTATCCGATTACACGATCGTATACACAAAATTCGGGTTTACAAAACATTATACCAGAGTTGATCAGAAAATTGCGTCTTACTAAAATGTCCATTAAATCGTTTTTCCAAAATCATTTCTACTGAGAAATTACTCACACGTTTGAAAATATATACTAACAATACTAAGCTTAGAACTGTAACAACACCAGAAAGTCTATTTAAGGCACATTGACTAGGGTGTGAAGTAGTGTTCGAACAACAATTAGAATATTAAGAATTATTTCTGAAATTGGGCTGTGACATACAAGATCTTACAATATGATTTGCTTCAGCCTATACACACCCACTAGAATATCAGTCTATAACTATGCAATAATTTATACAAATGTTATATTTAAATAAATGTTGCATTAAAACATTTCCTTTTTACAGCATAACTGATTCATTTACATTAATTTTGTATTGAAAATTATTTATATTACCCATAGAATACCTAGAATAACTTTGAAGCCATAGGTAATCATGTTATGCAGTAAGTAAATTAGCAAAATTGTGTGGTTGTTCGTAGTCTACATTATACATATATGTTATTAATTTTCATAATCTGTAATAGGTTTGTATAATAGCTCGATGACATTTTAATAAAATAATATGTGTTACCTATTCACAGAAAACAGTCCTAAAGGTATGCAACAAAATCTGCGTTAACGTAATCAATAATCATCATTACCATATTACTAATTGAAATGTGATACGAGTATGTTTGTATGTTGGGGGATGTCTTTCTCAAAATCACTAATTAGATGGTTTTAGGTTTCACAGAACATTTTTAACGAACGGAACATCACAAAAATCTGTCAAAGGTTTCACAAACGAATAATATTTTCACGCATAACATTGTTAGTTAAACACACAGCGCAGAAATTTCATTAGCGGAACAAAAAACGTGTTAATAAACGATTTAAATTACATTATCCATATAGTAAAGAAGCTAGTTGGAGAAATACAATTGCGCTGTAAAAGTAACTTAAAGGGCACAGCATATTTTTAGGTGATTGGAAATATTTTAAAGCTGTTGTGATTGTCCGTGCTGTGTGGGTTATGATACGCCCTTATAGTGCACTGCAAGCTCCTGTCAAACTTCGAGAGCCACTTTGTTAGTTAGTGAGTATATTAGCCATCTTGAAATGCCACACAAAAGCATATCACATTGACATTAAGTTGTGACATTAACATTTCCCAGTGAGCCTAGATATTAATTTGATCCTTTTTTTTAGCCCTTGCGATGAAATTAATTTAGTAATTAATAATTTCACAGACATCTTCAGAAGCTTTCTTTGAGAATCTAAAGTTTCACTATACTTGATAAAAAAAGTAAAAAAACAAAAGGAACTGGTCTTAACTTATTTTATGTGGAAGGTTCTTTCTCAGATCTTACCCTCTCTTAAAATTCGAAGTTTATATCAATATTCTATTTTGATAAAGTTCTAAATAAGCTGAAGCTCTTGTATTGCATATTAGATATATTTACTATTTCCTTTCAATTTAAAGTTGTGTTGTACAATTTTCACATTATTTCCTTTCCTTAAACCAAAACCTACTGCTAATAACTTTATGTATTCCTGTGAATTTCCTGCTTACAAAAATATTTTGTAAATGTTGAACATAAAATCCAGTTCATATCCTTTACTAGCATTTTGGAAATGTTTCACATTCTTTGTTCTATGTACTCGTATACATATACATATGGAGCATTTTTTACATGAATGTTTACGAATACAACATGAGAATCGTATCGTTATATGCACGTGTATATACCCATATCTAATATCCAGGAAAGAATTACTGTTTTTTTTTTTGGAAATTTTTATAAAATCCTGAATCCAATACATTTACAGTCATCATCATCATCATCTCCATCATCATCATCCTCTACACCTCAAGGAGCCTTACGTCATTCTCTTCCTTCGTCTTTTTTTCTAGGTCGCAGCTTTAGAGACATTACAGCCAGCAGCGTAGTGGTTGTTGCTGAATTATCTTCTTACACATCATGTATTTGTGAAAATATTTACATTGAAATGCGAATATAGCAGTTATATAATATAGATCCTTTAGAATACTACGATTATCCGTCCAAAGAGGATTTATATCATCTTGATGGTGATGACGATGATGATGAAAAAATAGTATTTAGTATTTTTGTCTTTTAAGGATACTTAGATGTTACAAGTGGATGAATGAACGAATTAGTTCTGCAGAAAAGCTGTTATTAGCTAATAATGTTTTATTACAATTTTAAATTTGCTTTCAATGACAGCATAAAAATAAATAACAAGTTGCTGCCTTCAACTATGCAACAGTTTTGTTAGAAAACTGTTCGGGTATGTAATTAATTCGGAAATTTGTAATTATAGGTTGGTTTTTGCAGCCCAGTTATACATATATGCATCATTATTAAAGCAACTATTATCTAACAACATACTGCTAAATATTTAAACCATACACACAGTTTTACTGAAAGTTATAAATTAGGCATTTAAAGTACTCACACCCTAAAATATAAAACATATTTAATTGTACTTCTGGAAGCATCAGTGTTTTTTTTTTAAATAATTAGAATAAATAGTTATTGATAATCATTGTCTACATTTAATAAGAAATTATTTGTTTTCCCAAATATTTGAAGAATATGGAAATATCACTATAACACTGTAACTCATGTGTCCAATGACAGCGGGAATAAAGTTGTGATATCGTAAGTATACTAGAAGTTGTTCTCTCCCTGGCATGTTGTAAATATTTGTAATTAGTTAAATGACAACTAGAACAGACAGCATTATCTGAATTCTCAAGCACATAAATTATTAAAGTTCTTTTTCACCCACTCGTCAATCCATTTGTTTCAAAAATCATTGCCTATTTGTAGGCATAAGTAAAAATGTGAAAGCAAAATACGCTTTTATTCATTTATTCAATTTCAACAACTTTCCCCGCCCCTCATTCTCCCGCTTTATGTTCGATGTTAATCTGTTCAATTACGCTGTGAGGTAATTGAATTAATACATCATTTGACATTAACTAATTGTAATTGAACCTTTAATTGAATAACACAAAAGATAACATAAATTATTGACAAACAATCATATCAATAACACAAATCTATAGCGAACATGAGCGTAACAGCAAGAAAACACTTTTAATTAAATTCAAATCAAAGCTACAGCAAAGAAATGAATTATCCACACATCGCATACAAATAACTTGTGTCACTGTAGGAATTTTAGCAATCGCATTTTTATAAATGAATTATATGCAATTATTATGTTATTGTTGTGCGTTATTTGCATCGCACAAAACATAATATCTTAAAAGCCTTAAATGTACATGTCATTAATAAGAAAATGATAGCTTTCCTGATGTTCCACGTTATGGTAGAATTACATCGGAAGCCAGGCGTATGGAAAACATTATTAAGAGCACTATGTTTGCCCAAATGCTAAAGAGAGCTTCGAGCCACAAACACCAATTTATCCAATCAAATTCGAAATCCATCCATCAAAAACATCTACATCTATCACACAACAAAATGTCATTTAAGCATATCAAATCCTGTGTACACTGGGACTCTGCTGTGACATTCAGGCAGCCTGTATATACTCTTACTTATCTTAATGTGGCATACTTTTTGGGGCTCATTCAAACATACACACACATGCTCATATATGGGATAAAGTATCATTATGAATTTGATGGGGACCCATAATTTTGACAAACAGACCTTTTGTTCTTGGAACACTGAGATTTCACTGTGTCAATATAGAAGAAGGAAGTGGGGAAAAGAGAGGTAGCAGTTTGCATTCTAGGGTAAATATGTGGTTGGCATTACAAAATCAACATCAGGCTATTGATCAACAACAATGAGTATGGGAGTAATGTGTGATTGTAATTAATTGTTTGAATTACAACCCATTTTTAGGTTGGAAATATGCTGGCTAAGCTGCGATTGTGATCTATTTCAAAGAAGCTTAAAGTCATAAAAAATCAATTGGTATACTAGGATTAGAAGTATAGGAAGATACATGGAAAAACTATAGTTTAAAACAAATATATAGACGAAGAAAATGTATGTTATAAAACATCATTACATAAGATAAACTAAGAACAATAAAATCTCGCAAAAGTTTAATGTATCACATTATCACCTCGCATGTCACAAGGCGAACAACAGATGGACGTGACACTGCAAGTGATGTTAAAGTTCAGGTGTAACTATTTAAGTGACAGGCTTCAGCTGTGACATATTAAGACACAAAGTTGTAATATTAAGATATATATTTTCATATTTGTTTGTAGTTATCTATGTAATTACCTTTACTTGTATTTGTGTTCTATGGCGTTTAGTCTTCCATAAAGCTCTGAACAAAATTTCATAGAATACAAAATGTAGCAAAAATATTAAATATTATTACAACTCTCGGAAAAAAATTAGGAAATGAGTAGCAATATGTCGGCTAAGAAATAAATTTAATTTTATTTACATTTACAGCAAAACACAATTTGGAACAACATAAGAAAATGCAGCAACATTTCATTTGCCAATTATGACGTGTCTTATTGTTCTGTTACAACTATAAAGTCATATATTTATATTCTAATATACGAGTATATTGACATACTGATATACTAATACAGGGTGGCGCACCAATTGCACTACAATAAGAAATTCAAATATCTTTTTCTTAATCAACGCATTATATTTGTTGGTATTGATAACTTAATTTTATTTTATGTAACTAATGGGTTTTGAAAATGATAGACCGTAAATGACCTTCATGCTCATTCATATGCATCACCTGATCAGAAAATTACTCATTGAAGTCAGAATCGCATCAATTATTGTTTTAATGGATTGATTCAATTTGGACAAACTTTCTGGTTTCGTTTTGTACACCTCTTGTTTGACAAAATCCATAAAAAGTCTGGTGCAATCAGGTCAAATGACCTTGAGAGCTGGCGGAATGTGGAGTTTCTGGATATTAATTTGTTTGGGAATTTTCGTTGAAACTCTACCATAACCGGTTTGGCAATGTGTCCAATTGCTCAATCTTGCTGAAACCAAATGAAGTTGAAACCGATTGGCCTTCGGCGCAGTTCTCCTTTAACATTTCTAAATAACGATCCCCATTGACAGTTACTGTTACACGGCAGCATGATTCGTGTGTCACCCTGTATAATGAAACACCAATATACACGGATATTGATTTACCGCACTCTAACGTCAACCGACATAAAGATATAAAGCGATATGGTAATATTGTAATTTGTTGACAGCGACTTAGTGATATAGTTATATAGCGATATAGTGTATTTAGTGATATAATGATATAGTGATGTAGTGATATATTGATATAATGGTATAGTGATATAGTGACATAGTGATATAGCGATATAGTGATATAGTGATAGTGATGATGATAGTATTGATACAGTGATAGTAATATAATGGTATAGTGATATAGTGGTATAGTGATATATTGATATAGTGGTATAGTGACATAGTGACATAATGATATAGTGGTACAGTGATATAGTGATATAGTGGTATACCGATACAGTGATATAGTGATATAGCGGTCTAATTATATAGCGACATAGGGTCTATAGTGGTATAGTCATATAGTGGTATGGTGATATAGTGATAAGCTATACAGTGAAATAGCGATCTAATTATATAGCGACATGGTGTCTATAGCGATATAGTGGTATAGCGACGTAGTGTTATAGTGGTACAGTGATATAGTATCTATAGTGATATACGATACAGTGACATAGTGATAAGTGATATAGTGATCTAATTACATAGCGATATAGTGTCTATAGTGGTATAGTTATATAGTGATATAGTGACACAGTGATATAGTAATATAGTAATATAATAATGTAGTGATATATATGTAGTAATATAATGATATAGTGACATAGTGATATAGCGACATAGTGATATAGAGTTACTTGTGTTCATATAGTGGTCCTTAGTGATTTAGTATTACAGTGACAGACAAATACAAGCCGAGTTAGAAACGTTATTAATTAATTATCCGAATTTGTTAGCTTTCATTTTTATTTTCATGCATTTTGCTTTATTTAAAAGCATATATTCGAATGTGTTCGAAATTCGAATAGTGTAGTAGTACATAAGCTTCGGTCTGATCGAACTTTAGGTGTCTGTTCAATTTTGCACTTATTCACGTATGTTATTTTGCTTGTGGCTGTGAAAAATGTCGAAAAATGTATAATCTAATGTAAAATATAAATACATTTGTAGCCACAGAATATATTAGGTGCCCAACTAAGTTCTCACTGTTTGCCAATAGATGGCGCTAATTGTAAGTTCTAGTCGATTCTGCCATAACCTAACCATCATGAGTCAAGCTAAGGCATATGGTAACCACATCGCCTCGGCACAATATTAATTTTCTTTTGACGTCATATTATTTTGATTATGTGAATATGTCTGATTTTGTGCCAAATAATCGTCATATGCGGGAAGTACCGATTTTCGATAAAAACGGCGGCTGTAACTCATCGAGAGCTCCAAAACATTTACAGAGGTGCTGCTTTAAGTGAAACAACGTGTCGAGATTGGTTTCGTCGCTTTAAAGAAGGTGATTTTGATATTGAAATTACCATATTTTCCGTTATATTTTCCAGATATTGCGTTGTCCGGTTATCACTTGTTTCGTTCGATAGCACGCGGTCTGGCTGACCAGCAGTACCGCTCATATGACGACATCAAGGAAAGACTAGATTCGTAGAGAGCTTCAAAAGATGAGCAGCTTTACCGTGAAAAATGGGGAACAGTGGTAGGTAGCGATGGGCAATACTTTCAATAAATCAATTGTAAATATGTGTTCATAATAAAGTTTAATTTTTATAAAAAGAACAGCGAGAACTTACTTGCGCAACTAATAACTTAGTACTATGAATAGGTTTCAGCTTCATTGCGTAGATTTCCAAACTTCGAATGACATCAAAAACCGGTTAGTATTTGTAGGAAATACTGGATTTTAAAGATCTTTCGTAATAATCGAACTTTAACACCTTGTAGGTTATCTGTGGAGGCACAGGGTATTCAGTGAATGTTTTTTTCTTAAAGCCTAGGTCCTTCTCTAAACATCTCCCAAACCGTATGTTTATCGGACCGATAATATTGGAAATCCGAATGATTTACAGAAAGACTATCAAAGAATACTGAAGTTCGAGGAGGCCAAATTCATCCCATCGTGCTGATTTTCTTATTCTGGGGTATCTAAGATTCCAATCGACCGTGCAGATTTCAGTTCTACTATATCTCAACTAAATCTCTGCGAACTTTCAGAATTTTTGCATTGGAATCTACTCAGTCTTTCAAAATTTGTAAATTCAATTCAAATCGGATCATCCAAAAGTTGCATATTCGTTTCGAGTGTTTTTTTCGAAATTACCTTACGCTGTATAAGAAGATTATTTGAGAACCTTCTTAGCATAAAACAGCGATACACTCGAAGGAGTTTAGCGAATTACATTGGGGACAGTGGGACTAAGAGCTCTCTTCACTGGTTACAAATATATATGAAAATAACATCGTAAATTGTTGCCATACCCCTGACTCAAACATTTTCTATGGAATTTTAATTAATGTAACATTCTAAATATTCAATCGATACCAAACCACCCCACAATCTGTGATTGTCAACGACAATTGTTTAAACATTCATCTAGATTTTTTTCAGAGTGATTACTAATTACTTATGCATAAACGGTAGCAATCAACAAGGATTGGCGCATTACATCACAAGCAGCTAATTTAGCATTCATTAAAAGCTTTTTGATTTTGAGCGAGACCAACGAGCGGAGGGAGAGTGAATACTCAGTCGTATTGTTAATATGCATGCGGCAAATGTGGAAAATGTTGATGGATGGAATACAACTGGGCCGTGTGGCAGCAATATGTGTGGGGAATGCATCTCTTTGGTTACTAAGTGGCAGTTCGTATTATGCTGGTAATAAATCTAAATGTTTCAAGGCTCCTACATAGCATAATAACCAACTCAACGAGTAATTTTTTTTTTGGTTGGTTTTAATTGAAACGATGAGCAACTGTCTTTTTCACTGTGAAATTTCCAAGAAATTTTATCGAATTTCGAGATTAAATATTTAAATGAATTGAAAATTGATTATAAGCTATTAACATGTCTTTGCCATCGATATGAACGAATTATTTTTTAATTAATACAGTGACATAATTAAACAAACGAAGCAAAAATAACGTCAGCCAGTTCAACATAAATGAAAATATCTTCTCTGAAATTGTTGGCTTAAAACAATTTCCATGAGGCTGAAATGTAGTTAACAATTTAAATTGTTTAACATAATAGAGTTATTAAAATAAACATACGCATATATAGGTATATGTATACAATACATATCAATGTGTATATAAATAATATTTATACGTATGTATGCTCATGACAATTGTGCCTGCCAAGGAATTTATTTAAGAGCCTTATCATCCTTTCCCCCCCCCCCCCAACTTGCCACTACACCTGCAAATCCAGTCATATTAATATTCTAGGAATGTGCATTGTTTCCCTGCTTCATAATGTGTACTGGTGTTGGTGGCGCTGGTTGTATGTGCACTTACAAGGATATATCAAATTGATAATTTCATATTTTACAATCACGTACTGTAGCTGCTGCTGCTAGAATAGGTTGTCTCTCGCACACGCACATACGAGTACACAGTAAAGTTATTACATTTTATATCATTAAAATGATATAAATGCATTTTACTATTCGTATGTGTGTGTGAGAGTACGAGTAAGGATATTAATGTTTTCATTATCCTTACACACACTGCTGCAGCTGCTGTCACTGTCAGTTTATTCTACTCTAAGAGCTATTATTGCGTGCATTCCATACGTTGTTGCTGCCTTGTGATGCTGCTTGCAGTTGCATCTGTAAATTTCTGTTATTGTCGATTATGTCGATATTACTTAATGTTGTTGCCGACAACGATGCCTCATTGTGAGTTATATGAAATATTTACGCCAAAATCCAAAAGTGTTTACGTTGCTTTAACATCGTTAATAGAGCCCGAAAAAAGGATTAAGTTATAGTTCATTGTTTTTCCACATATGAAAGGTGTAAAGGTTGTTTTTACATCTTTAAATGAGAATAATATTTTTGTTGGAAATACCTAGTCCTGCCATATGTTCTGTTACAAATATAAAACGCGATAAAAAAACCAATATTCATATTGTATTCAAAATTATTTCATTTATTAGAAGACAATATTGGTTATTAAAAAAAATTGTATTCACTCGAAATGGCCGCCTTTTGCTTTAACACAAGCTTTCAAACGGTGTGGCCATTGGGCTATAGCCGCACGTACGATTTCCATGGAGACCGAGGACGTTGCTCTGGTTAATGCTGTTTTAAGGCTTCCCAAATTTCTGTGGGGAGTCTTGCAAGCCATATTTTCCAATTCTGACCACAAAGCATAATCCAGTGAATTAAGATCTGGACTCCCTGATGGCCAATCTTCTGCTGCTATAAAGCCAGGAATATTGACTCTGAGCCACTCCTGCGTGGTTTTGGCTTTGTGCGCAGGAACAGAGTCCTGTTGGAAGATCCATCTACGTCCATTGAAAAGGGTATTGGTCAGACCCTTCACAACACCCTCTAACACATCTTTTTGGTAAACCTTTGCACCAGTTTTTACACCCCTTTCACAGAAATGGGAGACCCCCCCCCCCCCAAACCATTACGGAAGAGGGATAATGGCCACGTTGAACCCTTGGAACAACTTTTTTCGCTTCCTTAGATGAAGTGGCATAAATCTTGTCATTTTGTTTGTTGAAAACTTCTTCCACGGTAAAAATTTTCTCATCCGTAAACAGAATGTTTTCATGGCCATTGTACGCGTGCCACTGCAAAATCGCTTGCATCTTTCCAGCCTAATTTTTTTTAGCTGAAGAGTTAGAAGATGCCCCGTGGACCGACGATAGGCTTTCATATGCAGATCATCCCGAATCAGCCTAGACATGGATCTGGTTGATACATCCAATTTCTTGGACATGATTTTCTGCTTTCTAAGGGGATTTCTCCGAATTCTTTCACGCACTGCCTTTATTACCGCACTTGTACGGACAACGCGCGACCACTTTTTGGCCTGTCTTCTACTCCAGACAATTCGCCGAAGCGAGCAATAGCACGATAAACGAACATTCTTGATATTCCGAGTGGTTTTAGCAACTCGAAAATTTGGCCAGCACTCTTTCCGCACTTATGCAACGCTATTACGCCGACTCGATTCTCTTTAACGCCCCACTCCATGTTAATAGTTTGCAAACTGAAACCAAACTGACTAGTATTCTTCACTAATCAGTGCATGTGTTCTGAAAAAAAAGTTAACGGTTCTATTCCCGCAAGAAGTTTTGAACGATAAGCGCTGGAAATTGTGTAACAGAACATATGGCAGGACTATGTAGATTCTTAAAGTTACAAAGCTAAATTTTTGGAGCAAAGGATATCAGGGGAAAGATTAAAGTGTCCTCAATTACGGTTCAAGTGAATCCCCTTCTTAAAGTAGAGAAGTATGCAGTGAAGTTTTAAAATTCTATCAACATGTAAACAATAAATGTGTTGTCTTTTAAGAACAATGACGGAAATCCAGTTCTGATGTTGCGTACAAAGAGAAATCATTTCAAAAAAATTGATAGATCCAAAAGACTCCAGTACTGAGGAAGTTACGCTAATTGAATATGGTAATTTTCAGTTTTGACGAAGTTTGAATTTATGGGTCATTTTCATAAATATTTATTGTGAGTTAATAAACCAAATCTCACGTTTTTCAAACCCTCAACAAAGTACTCGTATTATAAATGTGGCTTCATATGTTAAAAGTATTTCTGGCACAATTTTAGACAATAATTTAGGCAATAAGATTTTTCATTCCAAAATGTTGCTATAGACAGGGAGGCTGGTGAATGTTGCTACGAAGGCTTTATTTGAAGAATGAAAGAGTTGAAAAAGTTTTATTTTTTAGAACTATAACCTTCCGCTCTATGTGGTTTCAACAAGATAGTGCGATTAGTAACAAAGTCAGGCCTGTTATGCGAAATTACGACGGAAATTACCCATTAACACGATTTCAAGACACTCCACACTCCGCTGACCCATAAGATCTCTTGAAATCACTGCCCCCAATTTTTTTCCTGCGGGGTTGTTGCAAACAAAAAGTCTACAAAACCAACAAATTTGGATGACTTAATGCAATGCATTTAAACGAAAATTGAGACGATTAAGTTCTGCTTTTCAGGCTTGTTTCATAATCAGGCCGGCTATGCAAAATTGTAGTGAAAATTGCCGAATAACTCGATTTTAAGAAACTCCGCATTCCGTCGGCTTTCAAGATCTATTGACATAACTGTGACCCAATATTTTTCTGTGAGATTATAGGAAACAAGAAGTCTACAAAACAAAACCAAAAAATTTTGATGATTTACAGCAATATATTCGAACGAAAACTAGGGTCATTCCCATTGCGATCTTCTAGGCAGTAGTGGGCAATGATGTCGCTCATGCGTCGTATGCAAGGGAGGTCCCAAAATTAGTTGACATGACGAATAGATGGTGCCAGTAGTTTACAAAAAAAAAAAAATATATTTTGGTGTAAAGTGGCAACCTTATGAAACATATGTTTTGAACTACAAGGCACCACGTTGTTTAGTATTGCTATTTGAGCCATCAAAAGTAAACGATCTCAGTGAATATGCAAACATTAAAAAAAATTGGTCATCATTATGTAATTCAATAATTCCATTTTAAAGGTCTCAGTCCAGTCAATATTAAAGCCGAGCTAGATTCTACTCTGCTGGGGAAGTCTGGTCCTTTGTTTGCAACTGTAAAATATTGGGTAGCAGAGTTTAAACGAGGCCGTACGAGCTGCCAAGATGAACACCGTAGTGGTCGGCCAATTGAGGTGTTCACGTCAGGGGTATGATTAAGAAAATTAATTATGATTGTTGGCTAAGGTGCGTAAGCTAGCTGAAATGATAGGCATTTCAAAAAGTGATATACACCATTTATTAAACGAACAAAACTGTGCGCAAGAAGGATGCCGCACTTGCTTTCAATAGAGCAAGAACAGTGGTATAAGATTTGTCAAAAATGAAGAGATGAAATCTGCGGTTGATGGCTATTTTTAGGTTGACTGTTCGTACTATAAACAGGGTATAGAAGCTTTCGAATATCGCTGGAAAAAAGGTATCGAGCTCAAGAAGAGATTATGTTGAAAAATAAGGAAAATTTTTCTTAACTTTTTGGTGTCTTTGTTAGGCCGGCTAGTTTTGCGAGAGCTCTCATATGCTATTTAAGTTCAATTATGTATTTATTATATTATTATATATTATATGTATATTTTCAAAAGAATAAAGAAAAAAATATAAGTCAAATAAATTTGAAAAAGGTTCTTTGAATTTTTTAATAAAGCGGCAACATTCTACAGGCACCTTGATATTTCCTATAGTCGTTCAATTTATAAACACATCGGTCAATAAGTTCTGATACTGAGAAAGACATAACCTCGATAAATCAATGACCAATTCTGTTTCCCAGGAACATCATTTCCAGATTTGGACAAAACGGATGGGACGGCAAATCTAACTTCATTTCGTCTCTGTAACCATCAGTTTGTGAAGCGGTGCATGACCTTGTCGAGAGAGTATTTTTTTTTTCTTCACCAGCTAAGCAAATGTTTTCTTTATTTCGTTCTCCCCTAAAATATAATGCTTTCTATTTACTGTTCTTAGATTAACTTTACAAGTCGATTGTTTAATTTTTTTTCTTTCTTTGTATGGTTTTTGTAAGATTCTTTCTACTCAGCGGACTGCCAATTTGGTTTGGGGACAAAGTGTTTAGTACACAGCATTATACCGCCCAAAAATTCGATTGTGTTGTATTTAAACTACTTCAAACAGTACTTCCAATCAGTAATGAGTTTCAGTTTTAGTTCCATTATTGGTAAGCGCAATATCCATTTGAAAAATATTTTTCGTAAACCCAAATTGTCATGAAAATCGAGAATACTTTTGTTTTTAATTTCTTTAGGCTGTCACCTATCTCGGGTAAATTCACTATTTGATCATCGAAAATTATTTTTAAGATGTTTTTGAATATATCTGGTGTAACCATTTCTTTTGGGAGTCCATGCCTAAAATCAACAAACTATCGACAAACTGCTATTTTCGACAAAAATGGATCGCCATTTCAGCACACGAAATTCGTTTTTTCATTGCATATAAAAAAGCAAAACTAGCTCTGCTTTAAGCACTGTAACTCAAACATGAATAACTAAAGTATCATACAATTTTGATGGGTCACTTTCTTCTTTTGCCAGAGGCGACATCTTTACGTTATTTCTAGAAAATTTCGCAGATGCGCCACCTATCGTATACTAATTGTACTACTTCAGAAACCATCGCTGAGAGGTGTATTACAGCTTGACAACCAAGCACATGCTTGAGGTATTGTAAGTGAGGGCATAAACTGAATCTGACAGATTTCCAAATGTATACCGCGTAGTTCGTATGGATATTGACACCAATATGTAAGTGCTATATAATAATTATATAAAAATAATTTCAGTGAGAACTTTTAGCAAAATTTATTCGACATGCATTCTATAACTTAAACTGGCTTTTACATTGGAAATTAAAACCAGTAATTAGTAAACTTTTATATCTTCCTTCATGGACATTTCATTAGATGTTCATACGTAGTTCAACTTTAATTTTGTTTGAAATTATTTTAGAATTTATCACAAGATTAGTTTTAAGAAAATAGTTAACTTTTCCCCCGCCTCTTTAAGGTGCTTTAAATTATTTCACGTACGTTTTGCTGTTAAAACGTTGCCTCATCCAAAACCAACACTTTCATTTTCAACGATTTATTTTTGTTTTGTTTTTGTGAATTGAATACCAGACACTATATTTTCAACACTTCAACCTGAATTTTACGTTTCTTGTGGTTTTTGTTGTTTTCTTTGTGAAAATTATATACCACAAATCGTAAAACAAGAAAGTCAAAACAATACGGAGAAAACCTTTGTGGTTATGTTGTTTTTAAACGCAGGTACATATGTATAAGTGTGATTTCATATGCATTTATATATACTCGTACACATGCATGTTTAGTTTTCTTCGGGCTAAGTTTGCTGACCATTCAAGGTAAATGAAGCTCATCGTATACTCTTTGGTATTTATAATGAAAATCAATTTTCCCAACGTTTTCATTTCGCAAAGTCGTAACTGCACAAATACTTACATATGAATTGCTATATATATGTG
>JAHXMU010025421.1:619547-650904 GCA_019455685.1 Philornis downsi
AGCGATCTGACATCTCTGTCAAAAGTTATGGCGTTGCCAGATGGGTCCGTCGAATATGGGCAACCCTGTATATATATATCTATATATATATATATATATGTATATATAAATATCATCTATAAATATCATATGGAACCACATACACAATTGTTTTATTTTGGTATTATTTGAATAAAAAATATAAAAATATATATAAAGTAAATAAATAAATAATAAATAAATAAATAAAATAATAATAAATACACAAATCCAATAATCCATATAATCCAATAATAAATAAATAAATAAATAATAAATAAGTATAAAAAATAAATAAATAAAATAATAATGAGTTCACAAATCCAACGAACACAAATTCCCAATAAAGTCGAACCAACAATACTTTCGTTTTAAAATTATTCACTGACATTATTGTCAATACTTTATTCAATTCCCCACCAAGCTGATAATTTTAAATTCATATTTAAATAACACTGCTGTGGCAATAAAAACTTTACTTGCAATCATTATCCTACGTATGTACAAACACAAACGACAATACTACACATAAATACACACACACACACACACACATACATATGTTATATTCAAGTGTCCAAGTGAGTATACTATGCAGTCAGTAAGCAGCTGGCCATATGTCATAATGTATTGTCTGAGTATGTTTTTTGTACTTTTAAAGTGTTGCCATTACAAATGAGTTCTTGGCACGAAAAATTGTGCACAAAAAAGTACACAATCCTGCGTACATACACTTACACTATCGTAAACACAAACAATAACTACAACAAAAAACGATAAATATGATGAAGTGTTTATTGAATCTCATATAAAGAAATACATATGTACATGTAAACACCCAGGCACACGCACACACCCAAGACGCTATAAGTTATGGCAGGACTGTAGTGATGTACGAGTTTGTATGAATATGCGATATAAATATGACATAAATACACGCAAAACCACCGGATATAGCTTTCAGAGAATGTCGGTAGAAGAAGCATAAAGGGAGCATTTAAGAAGTAGCAAGGAGTTAAAAAGTGGGGCATACTATTAGGCAGATTCATATGAGTTGTGAAACTTATTCGTTACGTAACATCTCTCTAATGGAGCGTGGAGCGTGCTGTCATTCAAAAAAGGATTCAAATGGGTTTTTGATGGCATAAAATTTTAATGCCGGCATATTTCTAATCAATGTTATGTCATTTAAAGCCATATGCTTTACAATATTTTTCGAGGCTTTAAAGTTTAGCAATGCTTATTTGCATCTAATACCATACATTTGATCTGCAATAGAAGAGCAGAACCTGGAGCAATTTCTGAACTGAATATTCACTTTTCCGATTTTCGGTTTATTTGTCGATTTTCGCAAATCACATCGCTAAAGTAAAAGATGACTTTAACGAATAATCTGTTCATGAAAATAAACAAACTTAGTAAATTTACACAACATTTTACCATTGTTGTGGCTTTGTTTTTGCTATGCTAAAATTTTTCTATAGTAAAGTACAATTTTTCTATTTCCCCTTAACTAATATTTTCACTTTTAGCGCATGCAAAATTTTGCTATTTTCAATAGAGCAGAGTTTGCAATTTTTGCCTTCTGCAAAATCTTTACATCTTGGTGTCAGTATCATTTTGTAATTTTTGCTTTAATTATCACTTGATATATTGCTATAGATTTACTATTCCGGGCTTTATTTTGCTTTAGTAAAATTTTGTAATGTTCACTTAGTAATTTTCTGCTATTTTAATTGTAGTAAATTTCTGCTACATTTACCAAAATTAAATTTTTTTTATTTTGCGCCTGAGTAAAATTTTGCTATTTCCTTTTAAGGTTTACTATTTTACCATTTTCATTACAACCAATTTATCAAAATAAAATATTGTTATTGTTTGGAAATATTTTTTTTTTTATTTTTCATTTAGTAACACTTTGCTATTAACTAGTAAGTTTTATTATGATTTGCTATTGTCGTTACAGTTTAGGTTTATTATTTTTGGTTTATCACTATACTTTTCGACAATTTTGCTATACTGATGTAGATACTATTCTTTACTGTTATTGTTATAGCAAAATTTTTTCTGTTTTTTGCCCTGGTAAATGTTTGTTATTTTTGCTTTAGTAAAATTATATTATTTTCTTTTTAGTGCAAAATTGCTACCTTCATAGTTAAATTCTACTATATTCCACAGGAGCTAGATCTTGTTGATATCAGTGGTGTAAAAATTTTTAACTTGAAACTTAATAAGACTTTGCCTTTTACCTATAAACTTTATTGTATTTTTCTATAACTCCTGTAGGTTAATTTTTCTGTTTTTTGCTATAATTTAGCTAGTTTTGTTTAGTAAAATTGTGCCCTTTTAAATTTATTGTAGTTTCAATATTCTCGTAATTGCAAAATTCTAAAAAACCTGAGAAAAGTAAAATTCGTTTATATTCTACTAAGATATCCCCATTTCCGATTTAGTAGCATTTTATTTTTTAACTACCAATTTGATGGTTTTATATTTTGATATCATCGGTATAGTACGGTTTTGGGAATTTTCGCTGTAAAAATTGCTATATTATGCTATTGTCGTTGTTGGAGAATTTTGCTATTTTATCATCAGAAAAATTTGGATATTTTCGCTTTGTATAATTTTACTATTTTGATGTTAACAGGAATCCACTATATGAGTATATTGCAAAAGCAAAATTTTGTAATTTCCACTAAGCTAACATTTTTCAAATTTAAAATTTTGTTGGAAATTTTGCTATTTATCTGTACATTTCATACTATACTTTACTAATATCGTTACAGTGTAGTTTTGACTATTCTCGTCTTATATATGTATTGCAAAGTTTCACTATAACGTGTTATTACTTTTATTATTATTATTATTAATTTTATATTAATGTTATTTATCATTTACTGAACGATTATACTATTTTTAAATTAGGAAAATGTTGAAAATTTTGCTCTGATTTTATTAAAATTTTAGCTATAATAAAACTCTACCTCATAAACCTGAAAAATTTGCTATTTTCCACTAAGGCAAAAATATCGTTGTTTTAGATTTAGTAAGAATTTGCTATTAACTATATCATAATTTTGTTTATGGTCCACAATAAAATTTTTGTATTTTTGTTGCGGGGAAGTTAGCCGTTATTTCCGTTCTAATGGCATCTTGCCATTTTTACTATAGAATAACTTTCATATTCTTATTATTAAAATATTCAATAAGTTTCGATATTTTGTTCATTCTCTCATACGGTAACTCATTATATATAGACTTAAACAAAAATCATGGCATACTTTCGGGCTGAATACTTAGAACAATGACGTATTTAATGGCGTCACAGTGCTTAATTGAAATATTCTTGTATATATAATTTTTATGTTTTACGTTCCCACTCACCCTGCAAACTGCTTTATGCCACCATGTGGCTATTATATTATTATTTAATTTCAAACATTATCGGTTGTCTTTTTAAATGTGCATGTTGATAGTGGGCGTGTCTGGGGACTACTTTAACCATATCATTTATTGCCAATTTGTTTCGTTTCATGTGACATACACAGTAGTATCGCACGCTCGGTGGTCTTTACATCGTAAATGCTGTTAACATTGTTGAGAGCCATGCTCGAACTGAATAAAAGGGTCGTGCAAGAAGGCGTTTCATTTCAATATTACCCTCAAAATTTTACGGTGTACTCGTATTTATAATTTTTAAATTAAACTGTAGTGGTTTTATATTATTTCTATCATTCTTAAAGTTTGGGCCCTTTCGATATCAGCGCGCATCACTTTATTATTGTGGTTAAATGTTAATTCTGCGAATTGTTGGCAGTTTATTGTAACACCAACAGTTTCATGAATGTGCATTTAATGGTCACCGACTACTGGGCTAAAGAGAAGCCCTAACGTATTTACCTTCGACAACGATATGTAAACAGTGGCGACATTTATTACATCCAATATAGATTTTTATCAAGCGTAATGTGTTAATCACAAAGTGAAAAGTATAAAATAACATGCGATAAATCATCATAATAGTGAAGGGACTTTTAGCCAGAACGAAGCCAGCTAAAATAATGTAGTGTATACCTTCAGGCGCATACGTTTAATTAATATTAAGCGTATAGTTTGAGGCAAGCGACGGTTGGCAAAGCAATGCATACTTTTGCGATTGGATGGTATAAATTGTTATGGCGAATATATATGTCAAATGTATAACACAAGTGCATCAAATAGATATATATAGTGGCTGAATGAAAGCAAAATAAATGAACTTTAAATGGTACAGTTAGAACAATATTTTTTTATCTTTTAAATATGATAGTCAGTGTTTCGGTACAATGCTTTAATTAATATATGAAAATTTCTAAAAAATTATGTATAGTGATATGCACTTCCATTTATGCGGTTGAAGCAGGGTCTATCATGAGAAATTAAATTAAGTAAATTTCATTTTTGTTTTCATTTGTGCGATTTTTGAACATTTTATGAATTCTTTTTCTCAATTCTAAAGCTTTCAGTAAAATTTAAAAAAAATAAAATTTTAATAAAATTTTAAATCAATTTTCGAATGTAGTAGTAATAGCCGGAAAGATTGTATTTGATTTTACACCGCATTTTCGTGTGTATTTGATTTCGTCTCCCTTTCTGTTGAATTCATTATACATTACGCTTTTATATACATTCATGGCCTTGAGAGTTCTCAAATATCCTTCTTTTCCTTTCCTCTTTGACAACGCGTCAGTATATTAAATTAAAATGATATTGAAGTTGAGATTATTGGCAATTATTGGATTTAATTTACGTAAGTGGATAATAATAATGACGAAATTCAAAAATTATTGCCTACGATAGGGAGCTATAAAAATGTTAAATAATAAAGCATACTTTGCAGAGCCGAACATGGATAAATGTGAAAATGTAGTGGCAAACTTTCGGTTCAAGTTATTTTACAAGATTAGAAGTTACCTGAACGACATTACTACATTTCAAAATACTGAATTTTTTTAAAGTTTGCATTGCAGCAAAATTGTGTTGCAAAATTCAGTTATTATACTGGAATCGGCTGTGGCTATTTATACTGTAGTAAATTTTAAGATTTTAGAAGCAATATTTTTCTGTACAATCTTTTACAATTTCTGTATGCCGTTTTCTCTTTTCGATAGATTGTTATATCCACAAGTTGCTTTTAATAAATTTTTGGTGTTTTTGTTGAAATAAAATGTTGATATTTTCTCTTAAGCAAAATTATGATAATTCCATTAAAGCATAACATTTTCCATTTCTCTGTACTAAAGCTATGAGATATCGAAAATTTTCGGTAAAGTAAAATTTGGCCATTTCCTTTGAAGTAATAAAGCGCAAACTTTTCTCGTTAAAGAAAAATGGTCTTACTTTCATTATAGCAATACAGAATTTTAATAGCTTATGTTATATCTTGATATTTTTGCTAAAGTAAAATTATACTTATTATTTTTGAAAACGCAAAATTTTGTTATTTTCATTGAAATAGAATTCTTCTACTTCCTCCAAAGCGAAATTGTACTTATTCCCTAATGAAAAATTTTGTTAGCGTGATATCTTCCCATTTTCGTCAAAAAAATTATAGTTATTTTCGTTAAAATACAATTTTCATATATTATTTCTTTTGTTAAAGTAAACTTTTTTTACTTTCTAAAACATACATTTTGCCAATTTCGCGGTAGTGAAGTTTTTACTTTATTATAATCATTCCGTTAACATTTTTCGAAAAAGGAAAATGTTCAATTTGCATTATAATAAAATACTATTTTAAAATTTTGCGATCTTTGTGGAGAACAATTTTGCTATTTTCGATAAAGTAACCTTTTGCTACTCTCGATAAAATAGATTGTTATTATTTTTTGAAAAAATAAAATCTATTTTCGCTAAAGTAAAATTTTATAATTTTGCCAGAGTAAAATTTCGTTATGTAAAGTACTTTCTTTTTTGCTATTTTTCACAATTCGAAATGCTATTGTTCTTTTAGCTGACATATATTTTTGTCATTTTCGATTTGCTGTCACTTTAAACTAAAATTTTACTATATCCTTTTAAACAAAATATTGCTAATTTCGCAAACCTTTAGAATTTCCACTGCAATATAGTTTTGCTATTTTTCCTCAGGTAATATTCTGCTATTATCGTTGAAGCAACAGTTTGCCTTTTTTTCTCAGCTTTCGCTAATATAAAATATCTTTTGTTAAAGTAAAATTTTCTCACTTTTCTAAACGTTTTTATTTTATTTTTATTTTCGCGAAATTATCATTATGCTACTTTCGCTATATTATAATATCGTTATTCTCATTATAGCAAATTGTAGCAGCTGTAATAGCAGCTATAATATTTCACTAGTTTTGCTATAGCAAAGTTTTGATGTTATTACAGCTGCAAAATGTTACTGATAGTATTGTATTAACATTTTCCAATTTCCAAAAAAAAACTTTGCCTTTTTCCCCCAACCAAATTTTGGAATTTTTGTTCTAATACAATTTTATTGGTTTTGCTATAGTAATTTATTGTACTCGCATTTTCTTGTAAAATTCTGTTGTCTTTGCTACAGCAAGTGCTTCTATTTTCATTATTAGAAAACTACGCTATTTTCTTCTGGAATACACATGCTTATCAATTATACGCCTCCCGTAATTCCAAACTCTTCGATCTTCTGCATTTCTCCTCCAATTCGTCACACCAAGTTTCGACAATACTTCAAAAGCCTGGTCTTTCCAATGGAGCTTTGATCGCCCTCTTCTGCGCCGTCCATAGAGTTCGTTGTCGAAAACTTTTCGTGCTGGAGCATTTCGGTCCATCCGCACATGACCCAGCCAACGCAAACGCTGTATATTTATGCGTTTGACCACGTCTATGTCGGCATATAGCTCATAACGCTCATTGTTCATGCGACGCCGATACTCTATTTCTATAAAGCATAATTTTGCTGTTGATTTGATACTCTATTTCTATAAAGCATAATTTTGCTGTTCATTTGTTGCACATCAAACATTGTTTGCTTTCGCTATTATAAAACTTTCAAATTTTCGTCATCGAAAATTATTACGAATATCGGAGATGGTTTCTAAATTCTAAGACGCTACAAAGATGCGATAGTTGTAGCTTGTGGAGATTATAAAATAGAATGGTTATACGATGTAATTTTTTCCAATAGCAATTACGATTTCATTGCTATTGTGAAATACAGTCTATATTATTCTATACTCACTGCATTGGATACCAGACAATCGATATTGCAAAAATTAACCCAAAAAGTCTTTATCCGAAAAACTGTTCTTTATATTATATACGTTTAAAGCTACTTTTCCTTTGCCCATATTTACGTCTGCTCATTTAGTAAATTTTTTAAAGCCCCCAGCAATGAAATCTACTCTACTAAAATTTAATAGCACTTTCACCGCAAAATCGGCCTTTTAACACATGAAGCAGTGAGCTTTTTCTATGCCAATATCTGTAGTTATTCATTTTCCAATCGGCTATAACTGGTACAGCAATTAAAGCATACATTCAGGCCTATTGATAGGCTACCAAAAGTGGTAGCATACCACTGCATTACAAAGTGTAGTGCATACTTTGACGCTGTGCGAGATATTAGGCAAATAGAATAGCATACATTTTGGCTGTTGTGCGTTATCTTCGGTAAAATTCCCCCATGGAACATTGACCGCAAAAACCGGTGGCGTACAAAAGTAATTTGTGTGTCTGTGTGTGTGTGTGGCTCTTAGGGGCATTTTTTGCAAATACATTTACGGTTAAAAAGTACGTTGAGTCATGCTGCAGTTATTCGATATTTTTTTGGAAGCCAAGGATTTCTAAAGGGTAACGGGGGGAAGTGAAGAGGGATTAGTGGTTTCTTTTTCTTCCCCAATGTGTTTTATAGTCAGTTTTGTGTGTGTGTGTGTTTGTCAGAGGTAGGGGTAGAGATGACGGTAGTGAAATCACATTCATGCCTTGGTAGTGGTAATGTTTTGTGTGCGTATGCGTCGAAATAGCCGTTATTACAATAGAACTCTTCGTGTTTGGTATCTTCCACTCCTTGAAGTTGTTGTATTGTTATGGCTTTTAGAGGTGTAGATTTTTATGACTACAATATTACCCCCGAATATTACGACGACGAGGACAATGCCAGTCAACAACATTAGTATTGAGTTCTTTTTTTTATTTCTTATTCGGTTGGCGTAACATTCTCCTTAGTTTGCCTTTTTGGCAGGTAAAAATGTTGATGGTTTTTTCTTTTACATTGAAGTAGTGGGGGGGTTGGATGATGTCCTGCGTGTCTGTTATGTGCACTTGTACGTGTATATAATTGTCCTATGTATTTGTTCCCCTTTGCCTGATATGTCTGTCTGTGGCAATTTTAAGCTCAGCTGTATTATGTTATCACATTACCGTCAGTCCTTTTCTTTTGTAGCTTAGCTTCAAGGAAGCACGACATTCACGTAAAGGCATTCTAAGGTTTGCTGCTATTTTCATTTAGTTTAAAGTAGTAATAACTGTAGCTGGAGTGGCAGTGCCACCAGCAGTAGCAGCAGTAACAGCAATAAAAACCCTCAACTACCAACAAAGTTCATGTAGTGCTGAAATTTTAACAACTTCCGTTCAGGAAGCATAAATTGCTATGAAACTCAAAAACGTTTTTGCGTTTCTTTACGCTGGGGCGAAATTTATTTGAATCATAGGCGTGCAGAGGAAAATATTTGAAACGTATCCAGTGAGGAAATTAAAGATTGGCTATTAAAAAAATTGCAAAATGTAGATTTTGCTATGTTTGGCATAGTATGGTCAAATTATGCTACTTTTGATACATGGAAAATAGCAAACATTGGAGAACATTTTGCCATTTACTTAATGCAATTTTGCTTTGGTTAAGATTTTACTATTTGTCCGATTGCAAAAAGTTGCCATTTTCATTATGGTGAAATGTTAATATATTCCTCATAGCAAAATTTTGCTATTTTTGCTATAATAAAATTAAGGTTTTTTCATGTTAGCTACATTTTTCTATTCGAAAATAGAAATATCGTGATATTTTCGCCGTAGCAAAATTTGTTTGTTTAATAAAATACTGCTATTTTCCTAAATACAGTAAAATTGTGCTTTTAAAATATTGCTATTTTGCTATAGTGAGGATTTGCTACTTTTGCCTTAGTAAAAATTGGATATTTCCGCTTTGATAATATTATGCTATCTTAACGAAAGTACAAGTTTGCTATCTGAACGATATATTTGTAAAATGTTGCCATAGTAAAATTTGGATAAATTCGATCGAGTAAGACTAAGTCTCAATACAAAAATTTACTAATTTTATGCATTTTCAAATTTTGTTATTGCGAAATGTTGCTTTTTCCGCTAACGTAAAGAGTTGCTACAACTGTAACTAAATTTTGCTGTTTTTGCTATTTTTGCTATTGTAACATTTAGCTGCCTTTGCCATTTGCTGTTTCTGCTATTTTTGCTATTGTAACATTTAGCTGCCTGCACAATTGTAAAGTGTTGCCATTTTTAATGTAGCAAAATATTGATATTTTTATCACAATAATAGCTTGATGTTTCCACTGTAGTAAAATTCGGCTGCATTCGCGGAATAAGGTTATGAAATTACCACGGCAAAACAAATTTTAGTTATTTTCGTTTAAGTGTGGTTTAGCTGCATTTGCAATTATAAAATATTCCAAACTTTACCATAGCAAAAATGTTGCTATTTTTGCTTTCGCCAATTTTTTCTATATTGGCAGATACAAAATGTTGCTATTTTTGCTTAAACAAAATTGTAAGTAATTTTGTTGTAGCTAAATTGTGTGGCTTCCGCTATAAAAAATTTTGCAATTTGTGTTGCAGTAAAATCAGAAGATGCAGCAAAATTTTTGCTGATTGCAAATTTTTTAGCTGTAGTGAAAAATTTAAATGCTATAGCAAACTTTTGTAAGAACTTCGGTAAGAATTTTATTTGCGTACAATTTTTCATGTTTTACTTTAAAATTATTTGCTATTTTTTGATAGCAAAATGTTGTCATTTATGGTATTGTAAAATATGTCTACATTTGTTGTAACACTTTTCCATTTTTGCACAAGCGAGTTTTTTTAACTTGCGCAAATGTAAAATTCTGTGAATTTCGCCATAATAAATTATGGACCTGTTGAGTGAAATTCCGTAAAATTTAACATTTTCGCTTTACCCAAATTCTTCTTGTACAAAAGATTTATAAAACGTTTGATATTTTCACTATAACTAAACATTTGTTCTATTTGCTAAAGTAAAATTATGCAATTATTGCTATAGTAAAATATTACTACTTTTGCATTGGTAAAATAGTGCAAATAGTGAACTTTTGATGTAGTAAAATGATGCTTTCTGTATAGTAAAATTTTCCATCATACCAATAGCAATATTTGTCGGATTATTTGAAATTTTTTGCTTTAGAAATTTATTGCTATGTTCGCTATGATAAAATTTGAAAACTATTTAAGTTGGGGGACTGAGATTGAGCGTGGTTGTATTTCCATTATTATGGATTGGAGGAATAATTGTTCTCATTAATATACACCACATGCTAAATTTCAAATTCTATGGAATTTTATTTGGTAATTAATTCGTTATTTACTAAGATCTTTTCGTATTGTAAAAATTTAAAAAATATATTTTCGAAATTTATTATTTATTTTACATGACAACTTTATTTAATTTTACATGATAATTAAGCCATGTTGTATTTGTACGAGTTGGATCTTGCATAATTCGAAAGAAGACTTGTGTCGTTTGCAAAAAGAAAAAAATGTGGGGGAAAATCCATTTCGATAATTCAAAAGAAGTTTATAAGACTACCGTAGCCGAAGTATCTAAAAATAGAATGCGTGTAAGCTCAATGAATGTAAGAAGCTGTCCCATATCTTATTAATGGAATGCGAGGGAATGTGTTTTGTTATAGACGAAGAATAATTAACGTAGGTTATCCACTTAATGGTTTCAAATCCGCCGGTCTGGCGAGGCTGTCAATTGTTAAATATCTGTTATCTGAAGTATTATTTATTAAGTAAAAGGTTTGCCGTTTACGAATATGGATCGTTTAACAATAACAAAATGGTGATTCGAAAGTGGGCATTCAATCGAGCAAAGTTTTCTTCAGCAATGAAGTTCATTTCCCACTCGATGATTGCGTCAACAAGCAGAATTTTCGCACATGAGGCTTGGAGAACCCAAAAGTGATTGTGGAGAAACCATTGCATTCGGAAAAAGTGACTGTTTGGTGCGTATTATGGCCTAGAAGTGTTAATGAGTCGTATTTTTACAAAAACTACCTCAAAAGGATCCACTGCTGCAGCCAATCCACAGGCGGTCATTTCAATGACGTTCTATTTCATACATAATGGCAACGTCCAAGCACTGCAATGAAATACCAATTTCATCGAAATCAAAGCTTTATATGTATTTAATTTAACTTTACTTGGAAACGAAATATGGATAAATATGATTCTAAAATAAAATAGCCTTCGAATGTAAATGTAAATCTAAATCTTCCAAAAGTTGTTGGCATGACACAACTCGAGGCAATATTTCACCTTTTGCTTCCGAAAAGCGGACTCATAGCCCTCCTTCTAATAGGTTTTCCAAAAAGGATGAGACGATGTTAACAAACTGTGGCAGCCATGTTATTCTGGCCGCCTCTGTCAAATCTGTTGTTTATTATTCAGTCACTGATGCCAAATCACCATGGCGAGTTGCAGCGTCGAGTAGCACGTGAAGGTAATACAATTTTATTTTCAATGTAAGTGTTCTTCGGCAACACTAATGAGGTCATTGCGACATCCTCAGCAGTGAGTCGTATTTTTGACTACGTTAACAAACAAAATTAACGTATATGAGACGACGTCAGCCTTTATAAGGTTCACCCTTAAGCTGTTCTTTTCACGGTGAAAAAAATCCAAGAAACATGTTTTCCTTGCAATGAAATTTTGTGGCATTTTCAACTTTTCTTGAGTTGGTCTCCAACACTGGCATTGGGACATCTTGTGTTTTTACGTCACAGTATGTTCGATGGTATATTTGCAAAATTGTGTTATTTTTTTTTTATATTCATTCATTCCTTCATATGTTTTATTTTATATGCCTAAAAATGTATTATCAAAGATATTGTGACGTGTGAGTTGTTTTGATTATAGTGTTGCAAAGTAACAAAAAAAAAAAAAAGGTGGCGTTGCCACCTAAGAAAATTTTAATGGCGAAAGTACATAGTATTGGTTGGCAGAAAAATTTAGCCACAAATTTCACGGCCAATTTTTTAAATGGAGTTTCAATGCAGTAAGCCGGTATAGTATCAGTATTTAGAAAAAAAGTAACAGTTTAGTGAAGATTTTCGGCCAGCGGTGCCATAACATTTTGAAAGCGGTATTAGTGAGCTCATCACCGTTGACGGCGAGGGAAACATATCAATGAAAACCAATTTCTTTTAACCCAAATTGAACGATAACCACGTGGAGGATATGAGGCTCAAGCAGAATAGCGCTACGTGTCACCCAGCGAACGTCGCAAGGGATTTTCTGCATCAAAGATTGGAAGGTGTGGCTTTCTTTGGAAGGTGTGACTTTATTTAGTCCTCGAGATCGTGCTAATTGAACCGGTAGACTTTTTGATGAGGAGTTTTCCGAAGTCACAGGTATTTGCCCTTTAGCGGCAATCGGCTTACTTTGTCACAGTCTCAGAGTCAGCGTAACCCAGGTCATTGCTCAAATTCAGCTGGATCTATGCGGTAGAGGCAATGAAAATTGTGAATCTTGGATCCATGTCACCATGCGAAGCTATAGCAAGCATTTGAACGATGTTATATTCCATAGGTAACGACAAAAATGGATCTTTGAAATAGTATAGAATCTTGCTAATACATTGAGCGCATTATTTGGGAAAACTTTTATTATTATTGAAAATATATGCAAAAATATCGGTCAAATGCGGGACAGCAATGAGAATCGGTTTACAAAGGTGCCTCTTAATGCACTCAAAGCATCGAACTAATGAGCTAATGGATGGATGGATCTTTGAAGTAGTAGTAGAAAATTTTTATTAGGGCGGCTTATAGCAGTCAATTTGGAATGAAGTCTTCGAAAATATATGCAAAAATATCGGTCAAATGCGGGACAGCAATGAGAATCGGTTTACAAGGTGCCTCTTAATGCACTCAAAGTATCGAATTAATGAGCTAATGGATGGATGAATCTTTGAAATAGTAGTAGAAAATTTTTATTAGGGCGGCTTAAAGCAGTCAATTTGGAATGAAGTCTTTGAAAATATATGCAAAAATATCGGTCAAATGCGGGACAGTCTCTAAAATGGCAATGAATTGTTACAGGTCGGTTTAGAAAGGTGCCTGTTAAGGCACTCAAAGCATCGCACTAATGAGCTAATCATCGTGCAGCCCTGTTTTGGCACCCTGGGAATTCTTTTCTATCCTCGGGCATTTTTTGATGCTTGATACATTTAACACACATATTACGGATTTAACTCATTCGAAATAGAAAGAATTCTTGTTGCGAATGGAAACCACAACGAATTGAATTTCATGGAAAGTATGGTGAAAAAATAAAGACATAGAAATGATTAAAAATTAGCAATATTTTTTATAATTATGTAATTTAATACTCCTTCGATTCCATCTAGTGGTCACCTGAACTTTAAAAATTTGTGAATTTATGTCAATTTTAAGGAAACTGAGAAAACAATTTAGTTATATATCCATTATATTGCGTAAGAAAAAACTTTGCGGATTTCTAGAACTCATTAAATATTAACCAATTGTGTAGGCATTGAAAAATTTCTTAGACATTTGCCAAATGTGCTATTCTATTGTCCGCGAGTATAAGATATAAGATAAGGAAGGAAATCTATGTAATCTATTAAAATATAGTTTTTATTGTTACATATTTTTTTAATTTAAGTTTTTCTTTTGTTTGTTGGGGGAACTAACACTCACCTTGGTGTTGTTAGGCAGGCGAATGCTTTTATTGGTGTCTGAAACCTGCAATAAGAGGAAACGGAAAAAGAGGAAAAAGAATATATATGTATGTAGATACAATGTAGGCATATAAACACTTAGAGAAGACTTTATTAAAAACTCGAAACACAAACAATAAATGTTTCTATATGAATAGATTTTCTGTGTGTGTACTCCATATCCATATGCCAAGATCTACAAACAAATGCCATAATGCAAATATTTAAATATGAGCAACATGAATTTTATAATTAGCAAAAGTATTTATGCAAGACAAAAAGATTATAATTTCAAACATAAATTCTTTACTAATAGCATTTATTACAAATGAAGAATCATACAAGTGTTTCCTAGGCTCTCTAAGGACACTACAAAGGATGGGAAATTTACAACAAAAATGATAATTAAATAACATATTAAGATGGATAGTATTTATATGGTTGTGAGGTAGTGTTAAACACAAATTATTTGTATGTACTCGTATATTTCAATCCTAGCATATAACAACCTCTTTCCATACAATTAATCACACAATTTGTTCGCAAAGCAATCGAATAACTATTTATTTTTGACTTTGTAATTCAAATGCATTTTCGTTTTGAAGAGCTTTTATTTGTATCTTTTTTTCCTTTATTTTTAAGGTTATCCGAAAAGCTACCATTTTTTTGTATGAAATAATTTGAACAAATAATGCAAAATATATACCGACAACATTGTTTCTTTAAAACTTTAATAGTGGACGAAAACTTTCACATTTAAAAAAACGTCTTTTAACAATGCTTTCATTCATTAACGATTCGTTTGCTTAACGCTTTTTTAACGCTTTATGGTAACAGATTGTAAAATTCAACTATCGTACATACTTATGCCAGGGCGATCCCAAAACTAGCCGACCAATCAATGAAGACACAAAAAAGTTGGAAAACATTTTCTTTATTATGCTGAAAATTTCCTTTAGCTCAATATACTTTTCCCAGCGGTGTTCAACAGCTTCCTCACCCTGTTTACAGTAAGAACTATCAAACTCCTTAAAATAGTCATCAACCGCAGACTCCACCTCTTCATAGCTGGCAAAACTTTTACAACCGAGCTATTTTTGTAAGTTTGAAAGAAGTCCGAGGGAGCTAAATCTGGCCAATAATAAGGTGCGTGATGAAGTAAATCGAACTTTAATTCATTCATTTTGGCCATCGCAATAGTAGAAGCGTGAACTGGAGCATTGTCTTGATGATACACCATTTTCTTTTTCGGCCATTTTTCGGTAACTTCATCACCTAAACGCTGCAATAAGTAGCATAATATTCGCCGTTGAAAATAATCTCTTGCGCATCCCAAAAAGCAGGCTCCATAACCTTGCTTGCAAATGGAGCCGTCTTCGCCTTCTTTGGATACGATTCTCCCATATCTTATCCATGGTTATAAAACGACGCAAAAATTCAGCTTTATTGCGTTAAAACATCAGCAAAAACTTTACTGAAACATCTTCATGATGCTGTTTTTGCACTATTGAAAGCAAGCGCGGCACCCGTCTTGCGCACAGCTTTCTCATCTTCACATGTTCGGTCAATATACGAGTACAATCTACAGCACTTTTTGAAATGCCTATCATTTCAGCTATCTCACGCACTTTCAGCCGACGATCATCCAATAGCAATTTGTGAATTTTCTTAATCGTGTCTAGTGTGGACACCTCAATTCGTCGACCACTACGGTGTTCGTCGACTAATTTTGTGACCTTCCTTGTATACGACGAATGAGTGATATCATTTTGCCCATTACTGTCTAGAAGGTGGCAACGGGAATGTAAATCATGTAAATTTGTTGGTTTTGTTTTGTAGACTTCTTGCTTCCTATAATCTTACAGGAACAAATTGGGTGCAGTAATGTCAGCAGATCTTGAAAGCCAACAGAAAGCGTAATTTCTTAGAAATCGAATTATTAGGCAATTTCCACTGCAATTGCCGGCCTGGTTATAAAACAAGTCTGAAAAAAAGGAGTCAATAGCCTCAATTTTCGTACAAATGCGTTGCATTAAATCATTCAAATTTGTTGATTTTATTTTGAAAACCTTTTTTGTAGTTAAATTTTCGGTAAATACTCGCTGTATAACACTTTTTGAATCTCCTTTCATTTCCATTTTGTGAATTCTCTTAACTGTATCTGGTGTGACAGCTTGTACGGCCTTGTTTAAATTCAGCTAAGCAATATTTTCCAGTCGTTAACAAAGTACTCCCCCAGAGTGGAATCTAGCTTGGCTTTAATATTGGTTGGACCGAGACCTTTCAAATGGAAATATTGAATTATATAACGGTGACCAATTTTTTCCATGTTTACAAATTCGCTGAGATCGTTTATTTTTGATGGCTCAAATAACAATACTGAACGACGTGGCGCCTTGAAATTCAAAACATATGTTTTATAAGATTGCCACTTTTCACCAAAATAATTTTTTTTAAATTGCTAGCATCATCTATACGTCAGTTCGGCTAGTTTTGGGATCGCGTCCGTGCTTTAGTGGGTCTCTGATAAATGTTTACACTTGTTGTAAACTGAAGACGAACTGTTCTCTCCTATAGAGTATTATATCGTTACTAAAAAAGGCACATTTTTACACTCTTTTAAAGCAATATTTCCCAAAAGAAGTATACAAATCTGTCAAAGTCGTACCATATTTTCCAAAAGTAAGCATAACAAAAGTACATTTCTGGAACAAAAGACTGATTTGTAAACTTTAGTCGCGTTATCCTCTTTAAGGCTAATGTTGGAATGAATATCCAACTCTTAGAAATTGCTATTTCATTCTGATCCTTTAAGGGCAGTTTCAATTTAAACACTCCCTCCTTTAATACTATGTTGTGATTTATTCCATATATACGATACCTATACACCTCAATATAAAAATTAACAATTTACACTCTCTAACCAATTAATACCCACAGAGCATTCTGCATATAATTCAACGATAAACAGCAACTACAAATGTAAATTTATAATTAATTATTATAAATGTTTGACACAAATAGTGATAATGTGATATAAAATGTATGGAATTGTTTTAATAAATTGTATATAATATTTAATTAAATTTTGTTATATGTACTATTATATATGAATATGTACAACAATTACAACTACTACAATAAAGGCATCAATGACCACAAGCCAATTTTAACGACAGGATGATATTTATAAGAGATGGATAAACAACTTGGGCGATGCGAACATGACATTAATATAATTGTTGTAATTTGATAACATAGTAAAATATGCATAGCATTACAAAATAATTAGCATACATTATATATGACGAATATGTTAATTGCACTCATTTCCTTGAAGCCTTTTATGTTCACCTTATTACGAATACTATAGTGAATTTCCACATAGGCCAATACATTACAAAAAAGATGAACCACTTGTATTTGTTAAGGATTTTGATTTTTTGTAATATGAAAATGGAAATGGAAGGACAGATTAAAAATACAATTTGTCAGCATTCTTTTTATGTTCTTACAAAAGATATAAAATATGAGCTGCCTCATCTCTAGAAACAACCAATCATACACGGAGACAGAATTTCGTCGCAATTTTCCAATGGAATATAGAATTGTCATAGGACTTTTTATGATGTGTCTTCTTCAAATTTTCCTGAGGGTTAGTATAACAATGAAAAAGCTGACCTGCATTTCAGCATTAAACCAACGAAACCAACCTTTTTTCTGGTTTTTTTATATCAAAATTGGACCGCAAATAGTGTTTCTTTCCAATGTGTTTATGTGGTAACCGAACTGAAATGAATTAATTGAATTTCAATTCAACCTCCCTGCTAAATAAATGCATCCAAGGAAGCAAATATTCAGCACATTTTGCGAAAAGTGCGATTAATACAGGGTTATCATTGAAGAAAAGTAGTATTTTATGATGCCTCTTATCTGCATATTCGTGAGCGATGTAGGTTTGATGAAAAATCCAAATCTTTAGTTGCATTATTCAAAAGAATTATAATTTCAAAAAATGTTGTTTTGGATTATGCGATCAAAAAACGTTCCATTGAATAGTATTTCCTCAATATAAATAATTACACTAAACTTGATTTTGAAAAAGCATTCGCAAAAGTTGTTTTTTACCAAATCTGCTCGCAGATTCCGTAAAAACGGAAGTGGAGAAGCACCTAATATTTCGTAGAATCAAAGCTTATACAGCCACTACCATTAACTGCGGTCTACAATATGACGTTAACGGCATAGATTTTTAAGGAGATAGGAAAAGTATACGTTTCGTTTGATCTCTAAATATTTTTAGTGTTTATAAATGGAATGGCAAACTTAATATATCGGTTATCACATAAGGGAATAAATGTTTTTCCAAAAACTGTAAATGGAACTTATTGTGTACAGGGTGTCCGTCGGGAAGGTATACTACTTTGTTTGTTTATAATTTTTGATTAAATGGAAGAGAATGGATCTTATATTGATAAATGTTTTATTTAATGTCGGCAATTATGTTTGGAATACAATATCAGATAAATATCAACCTCTGTTAGCCTCACAAATACGAATCCTTCTGAGCACATTTCTCATTACATTCTCACATATTTCACGCGGTATTTCATTAGTTTCATCACGAATATTTTGTTTGAGTTGCTCAAGCGTTTCTGGTTTATTTGCATAAACCTTGCTCTTCAGATATCCCCACAAAAAGAAGTCAGGAGGCCAATGTATCCTCTTGACGAAATTGCCCACCAGACTGTCACTTTTAATGGATGCAAAGGTGACTGATGAATAATTTGGGGGTTTCCAATGCCCAGAACCAACTATTCCGTTTATTCACATATCCATTCAAATGAAAATGTGCCTCGTCACTCATTATGATTTTTGCATGAAAATCGGGGTTGTCATGGGCGAGCAGTAACATCCTATTGGCATACTCGTATGTACGGCGGCGTAAATGATCTTGTGGACGAAGTTCTCGTGTCAACTGTAAAATGCAAATTCTTGTGTAAAATTGTGGCCAAAGTTGATCTTTGAAGACCAAGTTCCTAAGCACGGCGTCGAATTGAGGTTGATGGATTGTTTTGAACAGCAGTAATGTTTTCAGCCGATCTTGTAGTACGTTGTGTTCCGTGTTTGGCCCTATCAGTTGCAGACCCTCTTTTTCGAAATCATTCACTACACGATAAATAGTGCGTCTAGTTGGCACGTTGTTTCTCCCAAAAATTTCACGTAACTTTCTCATCGTCACAGTAATCGATGATTGATTTTGATAAAATGTTTTAACGATTAAAATACGTTGGTTTATCGAATATTTTTTCATAATAAATTTGCCACGTCTCTCCTTCACGACTGCCAAATGTGAACTATCAAGACTAATGTTTACCAAAATGGCGGCAAAACAAATTAGTGTATTTTTCCAACGGACACCCTGTACTTCATTACTGTAGTTTTGAAAGTAGCATAAAAGTTCTTTGTTAGGAACAGTAAATATGCATAGTTGACATCCTTAGAAGTGATGAAAATGTGCCTTTTTTTAGTAATTTTGGGTGGACTGTTAATATTTAGGGGTAGTTCTTCTAAAAGTGAAAAATACTCGTAATAATGAAAATATTATTCTCTTCCATAGCTATGTAAATCGTTATGCTCGCGTATTATTTTGTGGGCAAAGAAGTTAGCCCATACAAACAAAGGTACTGTAACCTTTTGTGCACCATTCACGGTTCATGGAATTGCACTGCGGCCGTACACCTGCGGGCGAAAATAGCACCGAATACTCAGAGTGTTCAGTTGAATATTGACCGCTCGTATATTAAATCGTATACTGCACCAGATTGTAAAAGACATAGATCTATAATATGACTTAGTGGATTCAATTTTGTATTACAAGTTTGGCATGAAAATGCTATTTATGATAGACAAGTTTGTTCTCTATTGATCATTAAGTAGTCATCTTTTCGGTTGTTTTACGTTTACCGGGAGACAGCGATATTCAAATTTCCCTAGATTTTATAGATGATGTAGCCATAAGGCGGATGACCAACTCTCTAATCACAAGTCAGAAGTAAACTATTAACTGAGTTCCAAAGTCAGACCTAAGAATAAGAAATATAAAATTGCCTATAATCGTACCTCAAAAAATGAAGCATTCAGCTTCATTACTCCAAACAAAAAGTTACTCTATTTAATATCAGGTATACCCAATTGTGAAAATTGTCAAATATTGCATAATTAAGGTGGTCAGAAAAACATATTAAAAAAAAAAAAAAAAAATAATAATAATAATAAATGAATGTCTATATAGGTATATTTTGAAAGCAGAGCACCCAACCGCTAAAAGCAAATAATTTTTATTTCAAACCACTGCGTTCAAACAATTGTTCTCAATATAATATAATAAGTTGGTAGTAAACTTATTTCAGTTG
The DNA here is from genome assembly GCA_019455685.1 of Philornis downsi. NCBI lineage: Eukaryota > Metazoa > Arthropoda > Insecta > Diptera > Muscidae > Philornis > Philornis downsi. The sequence continues at coordinate 639,978 of JAHXMU010025421.1, forward strand.
CTAAACTTCAAAAGAGACCATATCTCGGAAACGTAGCATACGATTGCGAAAACAACTAACTTTTCAGCTTTGCAACGTGTTTGGGAAAGGGAGAACTCCGCATTTTGTATAAAGAAATATACGAAAAATAAACGAATTTATATTGCGAAGACAGAGTATCCTACTGCAAAAAATGACAAAATTTTTGGCACCATCTATACGTTAGATTCGGCTAGTTTTGGTGCCGCCCTTGTACATTTTATAGCAAATGGCCATCTAGACCACTGTGCGGTCTCAACAATTATTATATCAAATAGGTTATCGTGTTCACAAACCCTCGTAACTGAATTAGAACACAAAGCGGATCGAAGAGCTAGAAATTCGTTATCTTTTACATACGTATTACAACGGGGGGATGATAGGGTTGAAAACTGTGGCATATTTTTGGGAGCATTGATATGTTGTACATTTATTTCCGGAGAATATAAACGCTTAGCTTTGTTCAACTTGTGAAAAAATAAAAATGAAACCTTAAAAATATAAGCAAGGTCCTCCTCCATTATTCAATGTTCAATTCTTCACGAATATGTTTAATATCTGTTACCCTAATTTTTATTCTTTTTATTTTCACGAAATTATTCTTTAAATTATGTTGCGGTTCAATAAATTATTTTATGCATGCAGCTGAATATTTATATTATATGTAATTTATAATGAGTTCAATAACAAGAAATTTCATTGATTTCATTTGCCCTGATCTGGGTCTGTTTATGAGCGTGCGATACGATGTGCTTAATTAAAAATGTCACATGGTTTTGAAAATAATTTATTGTGTTCATTCATTACACATAGAAATGATTGTGGGAATTTTTAATAAAATGTTGGTGTTTCTGTATAGGATGTGGACTGGTAAATGTTACAGTATTTAAAAAGCAATGGGAATTATGAATTGTGTTCCAATTTATAGCTCCATTAAGTTTTACTATAAGCTTACATATCTTGTTCAATAAATCTTTCTTACATTTGAATCCAACCTCATACAGTTACCAGCTATAGTTTTCAACGCTATTAAGCACTAACAAAGATTCCAAATTCCCTTTTACTCCGTGAACGATATGGGTGAGAGCTTCCCGCAGTCTGTTGCAAAATTCATCCACCTGTTTAAATTCCCTAACGTTTTCTATAGGCTACAAATTTTTAAAATATCTTTTCATTGATAATTAAAATGTTACAAATTGTCAATCCCTTTAAGGCACAAAAACCAATTACTGCCAATTTCGGCTACCACTTATTAGGCGCCCATATAATTAAGAGTCTTTAAATAAAATCCAATAGAAAATTATTCTAATTGTTACAACGGTTCCCCATGAAATTTTATACCGTCTTAAATTACGTTACAGCCATTTGTGGCACGAAGCCAAGAGTGGGGGAGCAAAACTTTGACCGAAAAATTTACATATTTTGTATTGTTCATGTTTAAATTTTGAAATTTGTAATTTAAACAAACTCCCACAAAATGTGATATTAGAGGAAATTAATTTTTATCTTTCCTCGAACTGACAAAAATTTGTCAAGCCACAAAAACAATGGACTAACGACCGAAAGATGATACCTATCACTGGTGCCGGAAGCTCTGCGCAACATTAGCGGTGATTGTGGTGGAGGTGGTGGATAGCCAGGGAGAGGATGGAAAATTATGAACCTACACAAACATTTTTAATTTCCGTTTATGCAAAAAGTGTCGAATTTTTGAGGGGGCGGATGTAGGAAATTGGTAATAGTCAATAATAAGTAGTGAAAATGTATCACAACCAATTTGTAAATATATGAGTATTTACAAAAATGTTTAGGTGGGATAACAACTACGAGGTTTGTTCCATGGGGTATTTTATATACAAGTGAGTAGATGTACATACGTCTAAATGAGATATCATTGGATAAATAAATGTGGTTTCTATATTTACGATTTGAGGTAAATTATGGGAAATATCATTCATTTAGTTAGTCTTCATGGTGAAACCATATCCGTTACAGTTAAAGAATTGCACATTACCTGGAAAGAGAAAAATAAACAATTAGTTATTAAAAAATATAATAAATAAGTTAAACAATTCAGTTGTAGAGTAGCACGAATTTACAATTTACTACCAAGCCATTCAAAATGTTTTAAATTATGTCCTGATTTGTACAAAATGCACATTTTACAACACTTTTAGGCTTTTTAGTAAAATTTGGGGTTTAATTAAAGTGTGAACAACATACATAAAGTTTTGTCTTATATTTCTAGATTATATAACGATTCACTTCTAAATCAGTCTTTTTTCATGTTTTTTATTTTGTAATTTAATTTAATTTATTTATTCAGGATTGTAATTTTAAGCCTTAAGGCCGATTTGATTAAATTACAAGTTTACAACATGTCTTTTCCATAATTCCATAATAAATTTTGTCTTTAATAATCGTATCATCATCATATGATGTTACATTAAATTTTTACAAATTTATAATTTAATTTTTATTACGTATTTTTTTTTATTTTAATTTATTTTATTGAGAAGATTAAATCTAATATATGTATTGTTGCATATTGTAATTAATATATAATTGGCCGGAAGGCAAGCGAAATAAATAAATATAATTAGTAAAACAATTTATAAAATGCTTAACAAATAAAGCAGTATCAAAATGTCATTTAGTCTTTTTGCCGCAACTTAATAGATAAATTTTGTAATTTCACCACTTTGGCTATAATCTGCGATATTTAACATTTTACAGATTGGAAAGTCTTCCAAGTAAGTCGCTTTAGCTTTCACGCTAAAAGTCCAAGAGTCACAAAAGAACTCTTGGCTCACTTAATAGACAAAAAATTCTCCACTTTGTCGATGATCTGCGATATATGACAGTTTTCAGATTGGAATGCCTTTAAAGTCGTAACATCGCGTCCCTAGGTCCGCTTTTACGCCGTCATGAGTTGCTTTCTTTCGATGCGCAACTAAGTTCCCGCTGTTTGCCAATAGATGGCGCCAGTTGTAAGTGATAGTCAATTCTACCATAACCCAAACGTCATGAGCCAAGCTTAGGCATATGGTAAACATACCGCCTGGACACAACAGTGATTTTATTCTTGACGTCATATTCATTTGGTTGTGTGACTATGTATGAATTTGTGCCAAATAATCGATCGAAAAAAAAACGGCGAGAGATTTTCAAAACGTTTATGTAGATGCTGCTTTGAATGAAACAACGTGTCGAGATTGGTGCCGTCGCTTTAAAGACGGAGATTTTGAAGTTGACGACCGGTTATACTCTGTATTTGGTGGGACCAGGTCGGTGTTATTTATTACAAGCGAGTTCTGCGCGAGAAACCTCCACAATACGCGGAGAGGCACGAGAAAGTGATTCTTCAGCATGACAACACTCGGCCTCACGTGGCCAAGTCCGTTAAAACCTGGAAACGCTAAAATAGGAAGTATTACCCCATCAGCCATATTCCGTTCGATGGCACACGATCTGGCTGACTAACAGTTCCACTCATGAGACAAAATCAAGGAATGGCTAGATTCGTGGATAGGCTCGAAAGATGAACAGTTTTACCGTGACGGAATTCGAGCTTTGCCAGAAAGATGGGAAAAAGTAGCAGCTAGCGATGAGCAATACTTTCAATGAATTACTTGTAAACATATTTTCATAATAAAGTTGCATTTTAAAAAAAAAAAAAAAAAACAGCGAGAACTTAGTTGCGCGTCCAATGATAAATAAGATTTATTTAATTAAGTGACAGGTCACTTCGAAGGTGGTTATAATCTGGTCATAAATTTCGAAATCGGTTTTCATTTTCATTCTTTTTTCGACTCTTAACGTCAAAAGCTGTAGCCTTAATATCAAATGAAAAATATCAATGTACATCGAATTTTCTCGAACATCAGATTAAAGATCTACCTTATTTTTAATATTTTCTCAATATTAAATTCAATATTCGATTTAAAATTTTTCTTTTCCGAGCATTATACCGAAATTTAAAATTTCAATAGTGCTTTTCTCATTCCAAATTGGAAATGGTGTAATAATTAACTACCGGTATTAACAAAATAATTGCTTATTTTCGTTTAACGGATTAGCTAAGATAATACAATATCTTTTTGCTTAACAATTTTTATAAAATACTTTGGATTTTTGTTTAAACCATATTTATTTAGTTGGCAGATCATGGCAACCCTCAAAACTAATTGCTTCTTTATAAAATGAAGAGAACGAACTGTTGCTCTCTTCAAATGATCACTTCTAAGGTGGTTACTCGTATTTATACCTTCAAAATTAGCAGCATTTGTGTTTTGTTACAACCTCTCTCTGCTACTCTCTTAAATACCATCAAAAGTGAATGGCCTCTTAATTTGTTAACTAAAATTTCATTGAAGGAGGGTTGTTACGTCAACGGGGTTGTTGATGATGGTGAGTACGTTTTGGTTTACTCTCCCTCTCGAAGAAATAAAAACCATCGAGTGCTGATAGTTTCTTTGCTTTTCCAAGACAGAAGAGAGCACATTTTTGAACACAGTAGAGGGGAGGGAGAGAGCGTTGGATATATCTTTTCTTTGTATACGCAAAGTCTAATGTTCAGTTGTTGCTATTAGTGACAAATTCAGTTTTCGCATTTCGTTTGAGATTTCAGTATAGTAGTGGTATATTCATGTTAACAAACAAGCACAAATTATGTCCATTTGCCAGCTGGCGGTTCGTCGGAGAGGTAGTACGTGAGTCGTCGAAGCGCACAACGAAGAATAATTAAAGGGAAACGTTTTCCAAAGCACGTAAATATTTTAGAAATTTCAGTGATATCACAGTACAAATTACATTAAGACTCAAAGCACAAAGTAAAAATGGATGTCACCCAAATAACCGGATTAAGGAAGGCCACTGTGCCAGAGACTGTTAAACTATATCAAGATTTGGGTAGGTTAATAACCGTTATTAAATAAGCAAACCGTCCTGCATGACATACAACTTTTTAAACAATATTTCTTTTTTGCTTCCTTACGTTAGACGACGATGCCAAAGAACTTTTACGGTCCGCTAATCGTGTCCGCCAGAACGCCTATGTGCCCTATAGTAACTTCAAGGTGGGTGCCGCGTTTCGCAGTAAATGTGGTCGCATTTTTACGGGTTGTAATGTAGAGAATGCCGCCTTCACACCCAGCACTTGTGCCGAACGCACTGCCATTTGCAAGGCCGTGAGTGAGGGCGTACGCGAATTCGTGGCCGGCAGCGTGGTGGCCTACCAAGAAGATGCTTTCACAACGCCCTGTGGTGTCTGCCGCCAATTCATCATGGAATTTTCTGCGCACGATTTACCCATCTTTGTAGCGAAGGCGGTGGAAAAGGGCGATCTTGAGAATTTAGAAAATCAGAATAGCGATCAAGTGCTGTGCACGTCCATCTATAATTTACTGCCAAATGGTTTTCGCAATTATAAGTAATAACAAGAGATTATAAAGTTTTTGATAATTTTTCATTGATTTTTAGTTTTTATTTATTTTACTTGTTTAGTTTGTATTTGCAAATATAGATTTTTACATTGTTTAATCCGAATATATAAGAAATTTTATATTAAATAGTAATTAAAATCAATCTGATAAGAAGATTTGTTTATCAAGTAATAAGAATTATTACCATACGATTACAAAATGAGCCGCCTTCAGAGATTATAATCTTAACGTGACGAAGGGGCTTAGCATGTGTAATGACTCAGAGAGCGATGCCGATGGTGGCATAACTACTGGTAGGTCTAGCCTTGTCGGCAAGGTCGATGGCGAACGCTGAAGGTAATGCAATCCCCCACGATTACAGCGTCTGTTTCTATTTTGGGCGGTTTGAAATAACGTCTGTTCTCCTATAAAGTTCTGCCGATAAAAGTTCTGAGAAAATTGAAGAATTTTAGAATAAAATAGAAGAACTTTTAAAATATACGAAACCTCACGAGAAAAAGAACAATTAAAGTTCAAAAGGTCGTTGTGGTAAAGTGGATGGTGTCGTAGGCAACTTTAGTCTGGGTGAAAGGCACAATAGAAGAGATAGATTAGCATTTCGGCCTGTATTCCACGAATAATGCGTGTTATGTTATCCTGTAAGGCTTCAATAGTATTCGGCTTGTCCACATAGGCTAACGACTTGACATAACCCCACAAGAAATAATCAAGAGGCGTTAAATCGCAAGATCTTGGGGGCCAACTCAAAGGACCAAATCAAGGGGTAAGCTGCTCACCAAATTCATCTCTCAACATATCCATTGTTTCACAAGCAGTGTGGCATGTTGCATGGTCCTGATGAAACCACATGTTAACCAAGTTCGACTTAGCCAATTGGGGCATAAAAAAAATCGCGTATCATGGCTCGATATCGTTCACCGTTGACGGTAACGTTTCTTCCACGGTCGTCTTTGACATCAGCCCATAAACCACACCAGACTGTCGTTTTTTCGGAATGAATGTGACTGTTCATCACTCCAGATGCGACAGGTTTGCTTGTGCTGAACACAATTTTTCGATAAAACAGCGGATTTTTATTGAGCTTTTGTAAGCCCATTCACCAAAAATTAGACGTTGTGGTAGGTCATTTGTCATTCCACGATAAAATGACAGAGTATACTGTGCACTTTTCACTTTAACAGATGACGTTTGGACACCATTACCAATCAATGCTGCCACCTGAAAAACTTAAATCTTAAAAAATCACCCTATAAATACGAAAATACAAAAACCTGATCCAGCAAAAGTAACAAATGTTTAAGACCCTTTTAAAATTACTGTCAACACTTTGGCGAAATGTACTGGACACACACACAAATAATAAGCGTAATTCGGAAAATCTGAGTAGATTAAAAATTCACCAGGCAAAAATTAAATAGCTAAACAATCAGTGCGACCAAATAGAAAGGCTGCAAGAGGTCGTATTTAGGACGATTATATACTATAGGTAGACCTTTTCACTGATGATAGTAGATCCGACTACAATTACCCATCTTCGCAAGAATTATCCGGTTATTCGATAATTAAAACTGAAATTGAAAAAGCTATTAAAAGCCTAATAACTGATGCCGATAAAATAGCAGCTGAAATTCTTAAACTTATAGACAATGAAAATCTCCAAATATTAGTTAAGACTTTTTAATCATGTTTTTAATACAGGTTAATATCCTTCAAATTGGCTGAAAACAACATTCATCACTCTTCCAAAGAAACATAATGTAAAGCGTTACAGTAACTACAGACTGATAAACCAAATGAATGGTGCTCTTAAAATATTTTTAAAGAAGAAGCCACGGTAGAAACACAACTCTGTTTCCGGGGAGCAGTGGGTACGAGAGAAGCATTATTTTGTAGCCCTGTACTTGTAGAAAATTGTAACGATGTACAAAAAGATGTCTTTCTATGATTCAAAAACTGTGAAAAAGCTTTCAACCCGGTTCAGAATGACAAACTCCTGAATATTCTTAGATCTTTTTCTATCGATGAATAGAAAATCAAAGCAATTCAAAGCCTCTGTTGGCATCAGACAGCGCAGGCGACAACACGAAGGATATCGCAATATCGAAAGGTGTTAGACAGGGATGTCTTCTTCCCCATTTTTCTTTAATATATATTCTCAGAAGGAATCTTTTAGAAAGCATTAGAGAACGTAGAGAGAGGTATTAAAGTAACTGGAGTGTATATAAATAATATAAGGTATGCTGATGATACCACATTGTTAGATGACAGCCTTGCGGGTCTACAAAAATTGGTCGATAATGTGACACTGAAAAGTCTATAATACAGGGTACTGATCAATGTCAGCATAATAAAATACATAATTGTTAGCCGAAAAAATACTAAATATCCTTCCAACAATTAACAATGCTCTTGTAGAAAGAATCCATACAAATGAGAATTGGGACACCTCAACAGAAAAAAAATGTAATAAATCGACCAGATCTGCATTTCTGAAATATGGGAATATTTTGCAAGGCCAAAACTTCTAAGTACGCTTCACAAATATGCATATGGAAATATGCATCTTAAAAGTACTCAATATGAACGGACTAGAAGCATTTGAGATGTGGATCCTGCGAACATTGCTAAAAATAACATGAACCGCTTATGTTTCTAACAAAGAAATGCTAGATGCTAGAAATGGAGAATGAACAAAGGCAATTGCTCAGTTGCATCAGAATAAGAAAAGCATTGTGCTTTTGCCACATATTCCGACATTCAAAACATATTCCGACACTCGAAATGCTACAACTTATACTCAAAATCGAAGGAAGAAGAGCAATCGGGCGTAAGCCTGAGGTTGAGGATCATAAGGCAAAGACCTGGCATACGGCAATTGGGTCATCTCTTAGAGGTGACTCGAGACCGTGACTTATTTTCAAATATTGTCAACAATTTGTAATGTTCGTAATTGTATAATCGCTCAAATTCGACTGCGAATAGAAGAAGATAAAATGAAAGTGCCGCATCTAGGAAAATGTAAAAGAAATAGACGTTAAACATACATAAAGTGTATGTAAATGTTCAGTAATTCAGCGGATTTGGATAAATGTATTAGATAATAGACTATTAGAAATGTAAAAATTCTGTTCATCACAAATTATTTTCCTACAACTGAAGTCCATGAATCATAGGTACTTTCTGTACATGTATTATTTATTATTAATACGATGTTATTTAAATCGTGAATAGTCCCAGATTACATTATTTTCATATTTATCTTCTTAATTCAATTCAAAAATACGTCTACGTCTGAGTAGACCAATATTAAATATATTTATTCTGTTATAAAAGCATTCTTTAGAAAAATCCTGCTCATCAAAGATGTTTACACCACAGAGAAAGTGTCATTCGCCAAAGCATTTTAGCTACAGAAAAAGGATTTCTATCAGAAATATTTTTTTTTTCTATAGAAAAAAGCAACAAAATTTGTGAAATTTGTTCTATGTACAAAACATATTTTTATTGGAGGTGCTCCTCATGAAACATTTTGCTTCATTACAGTTCTATTTCAGAACAGAAAATCTCTCTTTACCAGCAAATTTCTTCCTATGAAAATAAAACTCATTTATCTGTAAAGCTCTTTTCTTCAGCGAAGTTCTTTGTAGGAAGAACTAAAGATTATTTTTCGTCTCTACATTAAATTAATTTCTTCCATTTGGAAAGTCTTGTTCATTTCAATTATTTTCTCTAGGAAAAGTTCATTCATTCATTTCAGCAAAAATTTTCTCCTGGGCGGTATTTCCCTCCCAATATTACAGGTTTTCATACAGTCCGAATTACCAATTTTCAAGTTTTTTAAGATTAAAACTAATATAGCAGTAGCATGATTTATAGATGTTTCTACTAATAAGACTGCTGAAAAGAAAAATGTTTTTCTAAGCATTGTTCGTACATTTTGACATAAAAATCCAAAGTAAGTTTTATTATTTTTCTTTTCTAAATTAAATATAAATAGCAAACTCGAAATGAGGGTTGTAAATAGAAGTCTAAGGCTTAATTTTTATAAATGTTCAGCAGTGTTTGATATCGATTTTCCAGCTATCTGAAAAGCATCTTGATGTTCTTCAATTGGCCTAAATTCTTACATATATGACGCCAAATACGTCCTAATATTTTCCCTATAATTTTTCGCAGTGTATTTCGTTGTGACGAATAAATAACTTTCGTCTTTGTTCTAGAAAATCACGTAAATCAAGCCATGACCATCATCAAATCATTACGACGATATCAAATCTACTAATTTATGACTTCAACATAACCTTGAACTTTATAAATAAGAAACAGAGACGTCACCTTACATTCTGCCATAATTACTTTCTCGGAATACCAGCCCATAAACAAAACAAAAAGAAAATGCTATAAAACGACAACTCCATAAATTTTGTTATTTCATAAACACATGCTAAGTATTAGATATATAATTCATTCATCCATAGAGAGTCAAGATAGTTCCTCAAAATTCGAAATAGCTCAGGTGATTTGAATGAAAATCTCATTTAAATAAGACACAGAAACTCGCGATATGCTTACAAACCGGCAACATTATAAGTGTTAATTATTGTTAAGAGAGTTCAAAGTTTCTCTTTGTAACTCTTAAGCAATGTGAATTTACTGAGACCAAAACAACATACAATTGGGCGTCAGCTATACTGGTACAATGGTATTCAAACTGTGGCCAAATTTTCGAGAATTTAATGAAATGTAACAAATTTCCGAATTATAAAAAAATAAACGTAAACAAATAATGTTGAAGGGGAACTCTATCGAATTTTAATTGAAATTTCGTTGTAAGTGAATTTAATCATTTAATTTAAATTGATTTCCATTCATATTCACATTACGCTGGTAAATTATTATAGTAATTGCCGTTTGCATGAAACGTATGAAAAAGAGTGCTGTTTGTTTTTAAAATAAATATTGTCTTTGTTTATGAAGTGGCAAAAAAAAAAAAATACATCGAAATTCACTTTGAAATGATTAAAAGCTTTTCAATGCTTTTATGCGATGCCACCACCACCGCCTCCATAAAATTTAACGGAAATTATCACTTCACAGGGTGACCATGAGAAAATAAAGAAGAGCATAAAGAAAATAAAACAAAAACAAATATAACCTGAAATATACAAAATGGTATGAATGAATGGAAATTTTAAAGATCTCTAATAAGATGCTAAAAATAAAAAAAAATGTTTGAAAATTTTAAAATCGTAGAACATAATTTTATCATTTAATTTAATTAAAAGCAAATCCAGAAATTTCACTCAGGAGGAGTCAATTATTTATAAAACAAGTAATATTACGTATAATATAACATATACGTATATATATGTATATACCTATATGTATAGGTATATACAGGGTTGCCCATATTCGACAGACCCATCTGGCAACGCCATAACTTTTGACAGAGATGTCAGATCGCT
>JAHXMU010025422.1:0-18946 GCA_019455685.1 Philornis downsi
TTCGCAAGTCGAAGGCAGTTTTGTTGTCGAAGAAAACCTTGTATGTATGGATCAATTTTTCTAGGGTATTTTCAGGATTTGTCGAATTACCACGTCCAAAGATATGATATATATGTCGGATAGAACAGGTTACATATGACAAATTATTTATAGGTAATATGTACTCGTATATTAGTTAGGACGATTTTTTTTTTTTTTGTTTTTTTTTTTGTCATTGTTTACGTTCTTAAGACGCATACTGTCGTCTAAACTCAATTACAAATTCCATATATTTCGGCATTTATAATACATTTCCATATCAGCGATTTTTTAAAAATCGCTTAATATCTCAAAACAAAATGTTTGTTTGTTGTAAGAAACACGACCTGCACAGATTGGAGGCGGAAATATTTTGTACCCAACGTGTATTTCTATGGTCTGATCGAAGACTTGCGAATTGGCACTATGTGGTGCAACTCGTCGATTTTCCAAGTAATTCTATTATGTTTTCAAATCTAAATTTTAGCCAAAAACATATAGGCAAAATCATAAATCAAAAGGAAGCTCACTGAAATGCAAGAATGGGATTTTATGTATGAAATTTAGTTAATTTCTTCTTTGCTAATGTTTTTATGACACTTAGTGGAATGTGTTTTTGTATTGAAATATTTACTTTCGTATTTGTAATCTTTTAAGATTTTTCATTCCATTTTCTGTATCGACTTATCAATCAATTTGACAGACTATGCTATAGTAATTCTGCACTCGACTATCGCTCGCATGTTCACGTCTAAAAGCCACTCGTCTATCTTTGAACGACAGTCACGTCGATGTACCTGTCGAGTAGACTAGTAATCGGCTAATCCAGTAAATGCTTCTCAAACTGTAAGAATCTCTTCCATACCTCCCTCATGGCATGCAAAGGAATGAAATGTTGTGGAAGGAAGGAAAGGAAGGAGGAAGGAAATATTGTGACACATTTAATTTTTTGTGGATTTTCATAAAAAATTGGAGGATAGTTAAAAGCCCCCCTAGCACCCCTTTACTACGCCTATGACAAGGCTATCCAATTTTGAGAAAAAAAATCGGTTATATCTTAATATAGTTTTATGCAGGGTAATCCATTTAATGGTTTCAAAATCGCCGGTCTGGCAATGCTGTCAGCTGTTGTATACTTGTCATCTGAAGTGTTATTTATTTAGAGTTATTTATTTATTTCCTCGGCGATGAATCTCATTTTTCACTCCATGGTTGATTCCAGATTCCAGAGTTGATTCTGGAAAATCCATGGCATCCGGAGGAAGTGACTGTTTGGTGCACATTATGGTCTGTAGGTGTTATTGGGTCATATTTTTCCGAAAACTACCTCATAATGATCCACTGCATAATCGTGCAACCAATCCAGAGGCGGCAATCCATTATATTATATTCTAAGCTCACAAAATATGAGATGCTCTCCGATATTCCATTTATGGAATACAATTATTAGATCCCGAGTTTTAAATTCAAACAATTATCATTTTCCCCCAAATGCTTGGCCATTCTAGAGGGCAATCTAGCAGTTTCTTTTTAAAAATTTAACGCTGACCGCTGTTTCCTACTCCAAATATTCACAAATATTATATACAAGCTGCTCTAAATTTCGACGTTGGTTTGGATGAGTTTTAACGACATTGAAAATTTATTTCTATAGTGAGTGTTGCGTTGAGCCATCTATCGGTTGTTTTTTGAAACAAATGTTATTTTAACAGTGACAGCTGCTTTATGCTGGAAAAATTGTATTATACCTCCGCAGTTGGAAATGAAAACATTTGCTTTTGCACTGGGGGATACAGAAAATTTATTTTCAAAATGGGTGCTATCATGGGAGCAACATTAAGGACGACCGAACGCGCAACATAGAATACCCTGCAATGCGTTCCAGAATGCCTTGCACTCAAAAGGCCTTAACGCTGCCGCTAATGTGGTGGTGGCGTGCTGATGCAGCATGGATAACGGAGAGTGGATTTTATGCGTTTTTTTTTGTTATGATGTATCCAAAGATTTGGGGTTTCTTTCGTAGTCGACAATGGTTTGGTGCTGGTGGAACAATCAATGCGCATAACAAGTAAACAGGTGGACAGACAAAAAAATTAAGTCGATGAACCGATATATGAGGACTAGCATATACATGTACGAGTATACATGTGTGTTCCAGTAGGCACATGATTGTGCCGCGTTGAAGAAAACTAAAATTAAAACAAAATGGTGCATTCAAAGTGGAGTCACATCACTTTTGCGATGCTGACGCCGTTGTTGCTGACGATGATTAAGATATATGCATGGTTGCCGTTGAGAATGAAGATGTGTGGCAACGTAAATTTAATTTTCATGAATTTATTGAAAATTCCACAGAGGTTTATGTAGTGCAATGGTGGCATTGGGTGTTGTTTGTCGGTTTTTATGCCATTGCCACTCTCATTTATACTTATACACATGTATAGCTTTTAACTCCATATAACTTTTATTCTGACTCGAAGTTGTTTCTTAGTAGTTGAATGCCATTGATGTCGCTACACACTTAAAATATGGACATCCGTGATACAGTGGTTAGTATAATCAACTATCGTGAACATCAAATGTTAAAGCAATCAATTATATTATTTTGAGCAGCGGTTAGTTTGGAAATGTGAGAATATACCTATATGTACCTGTGACATTCAACTATTTTTAAGATTGGAATAAAATATCAAAGCAACATGGCTGTTATATCAACGAGACTTCTAGTCCTCAAATCTTATGGAAGCTAATAGTACAAAATTAAGACATTTCGATTAGAGGCTCAACAAATATGGCAACGCTTTTGAAACACAGAGTTATGAAACCAAAGGCCAAAGACTGGGAAAACATCAATGACACCCTAGAAGTTTGAAAAGATCTCTTCGGAGTCAATTTGTTCATCCAAGTGTAGGCCTCAATGGTTTCACAGCCGTTGCAAAGGTGCAAATTTCTTATTTCTACAACACTTCTGTATCGTACTAAGCCTATTTTAGCACCTTCTTTGAAGACTTTTTTTTTAAATCGAGAAGATCGTCATGCAAATTCTTACATTAAAAATCTCTCGCACCAACCCCAAGCAAATAAATAATCAATTCTTGAAAACTATGAAGTTATTGAAAGAAAAATGTCAGTTCATATTGATAGCACAAATAAATCTCGGCGGTTTTTCGTCAAAAATTGCTCATTCCTTGTGAAAAACGCTACATTATGTATTATTAAAAAATGTCCATCGCCAACCACTACCTTTTTGCCACCTTTTGGCCAGCATACGAATAACACGTCAATATATGTAGAAAGCTTCAGCTTTTGCGGTTATCCATAAATCGACCCTTTTTTCGATTCATTTGATGGGGAACGATGCTCAGGCAGGCCATTTGTCATCAACTTCGGCAGGCTATCTGGTGAATTGTCAAATTAACGGCTTGTAAGTAGGTTTTGACCACCACCACATCTTTTGTATGAGCACTCGCATGAAATAGAATAATCTTATCATGTCTTAAGTACTAGTAGCGCGTCTTTCCTTGAGCGCTTATCGGCAGTATTTGATGGAGAGTCCCAGCATTAGTTCCGTATGAACAACTCATTACATAACCACACCGCACGTTACACTACGTTAATTTCACCAAAAACAGGATATGAATTTTTTCAATAATATTCGGTTTGGCTGCAATAATAATATTGAGGAATGGCCAAGTGGTCTCCATATTTTCTTCTTTTTTGGATAATCGTAGTAGATCCATTTTTTATAACCACTGATGCAAGAAGCGTTTTCGTTCATGTCTGACAAGTCTACGTTTCACATATGCAATTTTAATTCCAGTTTAATTTCTTTTGAATCATTTCCAATGATTTGAAATGATGTAAAATTGCTGGTGGAATCACTCCAATAGCAAGTTGTTCTTACGTTTCATCCCTTTCGGATGTTCTTTACGTTTCTTATCTTCGAGGTCAAACATAGTGTTCTTGACTTTTGAAACTATTCACGACAACTTCTCTCCCTGAAAGCAGTCCCGTCATTTACTTTTGCAAGCAGTCGTTGCGCTTTAGGTGAAGAATTATTCGAATTTAGAAAGTAAGTCAAAATTTATCGCATATGACTCTTATTCGTTTCAAAACTCGGCAGTTCCTCAGAAACAAAAATGTAATAGTGATGAAATATCGCTAATATTTCAAAGTTATGGTGTTGCCAGATGTCCAATGTTGACATTCTACGTTTGAAAATTTCAACCACAACTCACTGATGGACCCACTTTTATAAAACGGCAGAATCTTATTTTTGGTTTAATATTTCAAGGTGTCATCTAAGAGAAAATCTATGTTGTTGTCGGCTCTTTTAAAGAAATTCAGAGTTTCCGAAAACATGTATCCCCATTTTTAGCATATTTCGGTTCAGAGTATGTGGTGAAAGATCCCTGCCAAAAATAAGCTGTATTGGTTTAGGCTTCTAATATATCAATCAAGTTCGGCGCCATCGCTTCTGAAAGACACAATTCTATTTGGAATTTTATTATAATATATATTATTAGCTTGGATCAAAACCGTTCTCTATCGAAAACAGATCATCTTTATTTTACACTTAAAAAACAGTTCCGAAATTAAATAGAATTCAGCAGAGATCATCTTTGGCGACGATCCACATTTTTGCATTAATAATTGCAATAACTCTCAAGGATGAGTACCGATCAGATCAGTAACACCCGATTTCTTTCGGCCGATATTGGAGGGCATGGACTGGAACGACATGTGGTTCCAACAAGACGATGCTACGTGCAACACAGCCAACGACATTAAATACATTTTGAATGAACGAATTCACCACCAAGATTGTGGGATTCGACCCCGCTAGACTTTTTCGACTGATACCTTCAAAGCCATGACAGAGTCATTGAAAATTGCAGCTCTCGGATCAGTGTCACCGTTCAAATAAAAAAAAGGAATTTCATTAATATTTCATACAGAGCTTATTTAGAGCTTATTCAGAGCTTATTTCAATATCGACCCACCTTATTTGGAAAACATCTTATATTTAAACCCAGAGAACATATGTCTAAGTCTCATAGCAACTAGAAATCCCTATCAAAATTCATGCCATCCTGCTGCAGTAGATTTCACGGGTTTAACGACGCGTCCACATTAGTGCATTCCCATTACATAATTGTGCCGTGATACCAGCCTTAAATCTGTCTGTCACTCGCCGATCGACTAGGATCGGCTTCTATAAAAAGAGCCCTGCTAGACATCCTTAATCTGGGTGCACATTCTTAAATCAATCTGCCAGTACATAATTGGTTATGGTTATCTAAGCCCATCTACACATCAGATACCGACCTCAAAGCTATTCATGGAATACAGTAGTTAAGTGGTCATAGCAGGGAGGATAGTGAGTTGCGGATGCAAGCCAAACAATGTCATCCAAGAAATAAACAAAATAAATGAACTGAATGGAAGGGCTTCTTACACACAGTGAGCTTCCACATACTTTATTTCCATGAAATAAATAAATTACATATTGGAGGTTACCAAACTCTACTCTTCCCCTGCTGAGTGCTTTTTTATTTCCAGAAATCGGCATAATTTTAAAGAATGGTTTCGAAATTAAATAGAATTAAGCAGAGTTCAACTTGAGCATAATGGAATCAATGATTTTATTGTAACTCACATACGAATCAATTCACATGTATTTCATTTCATCATTGTTGTTATGTCAAATAATTTTAGCATTTATAATTAGTTTTAATATGTAATGTGATCTATTACAACGACTACCAAAGTTATGCTCCAATTCCATCTTTTGCCTTTTTAAAACGTCGTTCTACAAGAGAATTACAAACAAATCCTCTCAATAAAATAACTTTCGCTTTCATGCACCGCTATGTCTAAGTCTATGAACTTTTTGTTACAAAATAGACACCTTTGCAAAAAGAACATCTTTCCTTTTATCCGGAATCCTTTCAATCCTTCAATTGCTCTCTGGGAAATTGATGAGAGTTTGTCACGGGCCTAAGTTATTGTTCATCACAAAGTGTCACCTCAAAAGTTACGATGACTTTTTCCCATCACTCCGGCATTTGATGTCAAAAGGTGAGGGCTGATGGCGGTGGCGGTGGCGGTGACGGTGGTGCTGCAAAGTAGGTCACAACCTCTGATAAATGAATAGTTTCTAATCTCTTTTGACTTTTTTATTTTATCTGTGGAAATTATGTTTCTTTTTTTTAATTAAAGACAGATGGCTTTTGTAAGTCGTCCGTTATAGTTGTTGTTGGTGTTGTCTCTATTAAATATCGTTTGGTTGTGAAGTCAATCGGTAGAAAAACCATAGTGTCACTACCGATCACTAACACGATGATTGCATAATCAAATCGCTCTATGAAAGTTTTGGTAAAGCTCTTAGAAATCATAGTATAATTATGATAGATATTTTGGATCCATAGATTAATTGGATTCATTTTCACCTTCTCTCTCAAGTCCCACTACTTTATAAAAGTGACTTAAATTAATCTGTTGTACAGGATAACTGATGAATATTGCTACCTACATATATGTTACTCAAGGATGTTGGAAGGGAAACTCTACAAATTGTTTGTGTGCTTTCAATTTATAATATGGTGCAGCTTGTAATATAATCTATTATCGCAAATTCTCCACTAAACTGAACGAAGCTGCACAATCTGTTGACGCCAAATTTATGGGTTTGTTGCTAACAGAAAGTTTACCAAACAGAATCAGCAAATTTGGATGATTTACAACGATGTATTCGTATGCATTTGAGGCAATTTCCGCTACGAACCTCCAGAATAAACTTTTTATAAGAAGTCACACGTGTGACTTAGAGTGTGGAGGTCATTTCAACTATTTTTAGAAACCATTAAATGACTAAATTATTACATGAATTATCATTCCATCGGATTAAAGGTATGAAATATATTATTTTTTATATGAATAAAGAAATAACAATTTATATGTATTAAATAAGTTACTTGAATTTTTGAACGCAGCAATATTTGTCAACCACCTACAGCGAGGCATTCACATAGATTTAATTCTTGAATGCCACCACCATATGACAAAGGCATACTCATTTTGTCATTCCATTTGTGACAGCTAGCAATACTCATCAGAAACCGCATAAAGTATGTACATCGTAAAAATCTATTATAGGTTATTCCAAATATGTTCTTTCGTTCGTCGGTATGTTTGATGAATGGGCGATAGAGGTCGCACCGATGGACCGATGAAACCTAAACTTGGTGAAAAGATATTTAATATTCAAGTAATTTCTGAAGCAACCGCTGTAATTATTGGCGTGGCTTCTGGAAAAGACTAACAAAATATATATATGATGATTGGTAAATGTTCGTTTCTGACCTGTTAATGTAGCTGTCGGTGCATCGGCAGTAGACCACACATTGGGCAAAATCGCTAAATTAAGGGAAAACTGGTCTGAACCAGAAATGAACCCATCCTTGTAATAATGGGCATTCACAATGTTTCTTAAACAACTTTACCATGTCCGTGAAGATAAATTCGAATTTAACTAGCAAAGGCAAAACCCACTTACGTTGACAAAACTCTGTTGGCAAGGATAACAGAGCTCTGTTAGTGCTACAAATTTGAATTTTTATCCACCGTACACAAACGAAAGATTCGTCGTTCATAAAACTTATACCAGGACATCGTCATTCAACAGTGCTATCAAGATACACCATACTAATTGTAGCCCAATATGCATAATCGAACGATATAATCCTTCGATAGTACTTTTAAAATATGTCGCATACATATTAAAGAACAATTTCAAAAAGCAGAAATTTGGTTTCGTGTGTTAAGTCATTCGCTATCGTTTTAGCTCACTGCGCACAAACGAAGAATACGTCCATCAAACTTATAAGTATCAGTATGTGGCCCATCAACAGGACTCTCAAAATATGTAGCGCATATATTTCAGAACAATTTTAGAGAACGACGATTTGGTCGTATGCGTTAAGTCATTGTCTAACGTTTTTGCCCACTGTGCACAAACGAGGGATTCTTTATCCACTTTTTGATATTGTTCTGAAATATTTACATAGTATATTTTGAAAGTACTATCAAAGGATTGTATCCGGATATAAGTTTGATTGGCGAATATTCCTTCTTGAGTGCACAGTGGGCTAAAGTGTTAGCGTCTGACTTAACACTCAAGACCAAAATGCCGCTTTCTGAAAATGTTTTGAAGTATTTTCATTGCATACTTTGAAAGCACTAGCAAAGGACCCAATGGGCACTAATGTGGATCTAAGACATAAGACCAAATTGCCTCCTTCTGAAATAGTTCTGAAATATGTGTATGGTATATTTGGAAAGTACTGCATGTAGAATCCTTCGTTTGTAACCAATGTATGAGATGACCCCGATTTTTGACGTGCCCATTCATCTGACTATAAGTTGTTAGTTATACAGTCCGTGATATCCGCTCCACAATTGGAACGGATGCGGCAGGTCCTATCTTTGGAAAAACATCCTTGTTGGTTTTATTTTTCGAATATTTATTCATTAATTTAATTCCGTGTGTGATGATAATTGATACATGCTGGATGGAACAACCTCAATTTACTTACATTTCTAAATGACCATAATAGTTGTAGGTCGTAGTTATTGGATAATACTAAAAGATGCGATTTCCAAATGGAAAAATAAGATAAATCGATTTACTAGGTATGATAAGAAATCCACTGCTGCCACTGTGGACCGCAATCCATGACAGCGGGTCGAAGTTCATATCCCCTGTCCCATATTTTCTCTAATGGTGGTCATTATCGAGATATCGTGCAACGAAATATTGAAATACTGGGAATACATGCAAGACTAATTTCGAGCCACATTAATTTCACGAGTGCATTTTGAAGTCTAAATTAAATTGAATTATAAACTGAAATCATGTAAAAATAGTTTTTCTAATGTTCAGTTTACTCCATGTACGGCCAATATCACGACACCTACGGCTCGTAGTGCCGTGGATGATGTATCATTTCTTTTTATTATCTGATTATTAGAAACTTTGTTAAAGAAAAATTGATGAAAAATATTGATATTTCTGGAGAGTTATAATGTCAAGTTTTACGGGGTTATCCATTTATTGATTTCAAAGCCACCGTTTTGGCAAAGCTGCCAGCTGTTAAATACCTGTCATGTGAAGTTTTATTTATTTAGTGAAAGGTTTGCCATTTAGAAATATGGATCATCCAAATGATCGTTTAATCGAAAAACGCGATAGAAAGTTACCACAAAAGTGGTGATTCAAGCGTGGGCACTTTTCGGGCATTACGGGGCGATTATGGTAATCATAATCGACCTACTGTGCACGGAATCGCCGAGATTGTGGAGAAATTTGAAGGGACTAGAAGCGATACAGGTGTGGCCAGGCCTGTCTATAATCTCAATGTACGCACTACCGAAAATATCGCTTTCTCGAAAATGACACTGGAGGAAGTATTATCGTCAATTCGGTATGGCCGTATGATAACCGACTTTTTTGTGGTTTCAACAATACTATGCCATAAACCACATAACACGACCGTTTTTGGCCTTATTGCATGAGAAGTTTCCAGAAAGCTTAATTTCACGTATTGACAACGTCAATTGACCACCAAGATCATGCGATTCGACGGCGTTAGACTTTTTCTGTGGGGCTACGGTAAAAAAACGTTTCTCCAAACGTTGAAGCATTTGAAAACCAAAACCAAAACCATTCGACAAGTTATAGCCGAGATACTGGCCGAAATGTGCGAAAATGTGGTCGAAACATGGTGGCCATTCAAATGACATTGTATTTCGTATATAATAGCAATGTCCAAGCATTATAATGAAATAAAAGTTTATGCGTGTTTTATTTACCTTTACTTTTTAAACCGAAAAATGGATAGTTCTGTAGAAAATAAGGCATCAGAAACATTATCTCCCCCTATGTAATACATCGACCTAGCCTTGTTTTTTCGGTGAAAGTCCCTACTTTGTAGGATATTTCATTAACCACGACTACAATTAATCTAATTATGCATCTGTTCACCAAATACCACCTTTTAGTTTAGTTTTAATTAACAGATAAATAGTAATATTATTGTTTGGGCAATTTTTTTCCCCTTCTCGACTAATCTTGCCCGATTTCAGCCATAAACTGGCTGACTATGGCTATGAAATATTTTGCTTTACGAGATCGAAGCATTACGACACATTACCAAGACCGAGTTTGATGCAGAAATTTGTTACTAATATGAAATAAGAAATAAATGAGATCATAAAGACTCTCTGTTATATACATGTGCGCTGAATGACGAATTTCACATGAAGCAAAAATCCAAAATTTTCGAAATCATTCGTTTTCTGATATGTTATACATCTAGTTGTCTCCAATACAAATTCTACTTGTTTTTTTTTTTTTTTTTTGTTATTTTTATTATTGTTATCATCTTCTAAAGCTTTGTTAAGGGTCATATTCCACCAATTCAACCACTTTCAACAAATTTCTTGCATATCAAGAATGATAAACGTGAATCCAACATTTAACGACGATTCAGAAAATCAGTTTACCTATAAGAAACATGTACTAAACTTGTCCATCTGATGTTTATAATGACTAAACTTGTCCCATATTTGTAATTCCCCATCCATTCCTTGGAATGTGGAGTATTTCACAAGATTCGATTTCTACCGAATTCTTGCAATGACTTTGTTCTACATTCGATCAAAATCTGAACATTTCTGTTGCAATCTGAACATTTCTGGGGTTTTATTTTTAAGAATTTACGTAAATTTTCTATTTCATTTGCTAAATCCCATATTTGTGACTATGGATACATCTAAAGGGTGGCGCATAAGTAACGTTAATGGCGACTTTATTGAATGCGTTCTTGTGCATCATTTGGTTTTAACTCGTGAACCATTTGCAAAGACCGCCTAGACATCTCTAACTGCTGAGAATGTCGCCTGATGGAAGTTTCGGGGTTTTCCTCAATACTTGCTTGCACTCGAGCAAAGGTCACCTCATTTCGAACTGCACGAGGTCTTCCAGTACGGGGAAGATCACAGACAGCTTCTGTTGCCCAAAATGCTGAATCAATCGATACATTGTTGGAGCGCTAGGAGCATTTCGAACTGAAAGAAATTTCGATATGATCTGAATAATCGATAAAATGGCATTTCTATTGAGAAAAGATCATATGGAATTGAGGTTTTGCATATAGAGGAAACGCAAAAAGATTCAATCGAAAATGAGAATTCCCAGTTTGAACTGAGAAAAAGTCAATTACAAATGAGCGTTTTCTGTCTGTATTAGGAAAGCGTTAATTAAAATTCAAATTAAAAAGTTGTTTAATAAGGAAATTTGTATTTCACATTGGGAAAATAACAAATGGGATATAACTTGTAATTGTATTATTATTGATTCCACTTGTTCTTGCTTTGGCTGAGGGTTACAGCAGTGGGTTGAAGAAAATTCAATTATCTGATGTTGTTTAATATTGTTGTTCAGGGCAAAGTAGTTACACTTTGTTCTTAGTAGCCTGTGGCCTTGCTTTGTGACCTTGCACACTCTTAACATTAAGAATACGTCGTAGAATTTAGAACCAAACTAATGTGTTTATAAGTAAGAGATTCAGAAAAGTTGTAATCCATCAACATCAAGTTCCTGTACACAGAAGATAACAGACCTTCAACTTATTATGCCGCCCACCTATTTGAAATCGAATACCATAATAAAAACAACTAAGAAAGCCAATGTAAAAAAGATAAAAAATCAGCAACAAATACAATTTTGCATAGATGTAAGAAGAAATTAGAAAAAAACATATCGGACAAAACGCGATTTGACAAACTCAATTAAACAATTCTCGTTTTCTCGATTGGTTTGCTACTTTGTTCTTCTTGACTATTGAAAGATGGCAGATTTCATTCCATTTGAATGGTCCGCTGCACAACGTTGAACTGCTGGGCAACGACCGAAATGAAGAGAAATCTTCTAATCAATTCAATTTGAATGAAAGAATGTCTTTTGTAATGTGAAAAATCAATTGAAAATGAAATGGAAGTAACTAACAAATGGCGCAGAGAAGCCACCCACATCGAAAACTTTTTCACAGGATTATGTTCGGTTAACCTCAAAATCCTTAAATCGTAACGAAGTTGTTGGTAGTATGCTAGCACCATGACAAAGAGCAGTACGGGGGTCAAGGGATTGTTGTATGCGAATTTTTGTTTCTGTAGAAATCTTTGGCTTTTTCTATTCTTCTGGACATTTAGGTTTTCAGTGGACGGAATTTATTGTTCATGACTTTTCGCAGTTGTCCATTTATTTTCAGTTTTTTCAGCTATTTTTATGTTTGTTGTGTTTTCTGCGAAAGGGAACTTCATATATTCGTATATAAATGAATATTGGCTTTTTTGTGTAAACAAAGTTAAAAGTTAATGCGAAAACAGAACACTCTTATGTCTAGTCGAAAAAGTATCGGAAATTGGTCAATAACTCACAAAATATTTATCATTTGTTGAAATTTATTGTACCAAAGTAGACTCCTTTCGAAATAACACACTTATGCCAATGAATAATCATAATATTTTTCAAACGTATTATATTTTCATGAAAAGACTTCAATTCAGGTTTTTATGTCTGAAAAGCGTTACCTGGAATAGAGAAAAAGTCAGCCGGAGCTATAAAAAGTGAATACAGCGGGTTTTTAATAACATTTATTGAGATTTTGACCTGAAATTCTTTCGTAATGATAACGCCATAAAATGTTGCAAAATCCATGAATTTTCTTCCCACAAATCTGGTCTTTATCGACGATGCCGTTTGGCATCCAGGTAATATTCTTTATTTACTGTGTGATCTCCTGACATGAATTTCAGTTGCGCAAAACCGCGACTATCGAAAGACACAATCAATAATACCGTGACTTTTAATCGAGTTTGACATAGCTTTTTCGGTTTTGGTTCAGTTTAAAAATTTCATTCCGAAGTTTGTTGATTGGTTTAAATCACCAGATATGATGCGTTTATGGTCTTCAGCGACCTTTCCGCGGTTAAGTTTTTGAAGAAAATCTAAGTCATTCAAAACTGGTCTAGAAGCACCGTATTTCATACACAAACCATTACGTAAAATAGAACAAAGTTCATCCACTCTCTCAAACTATCAATCATCATTTCCTCTACTTTGTCGACTTTGCTTTCAGCCGGAAACCTTTGTGGCCGGCCAGAGCGAAACAAATCTTCCACCACATCTCCAGAGTCTTTGAATTCACTTTACCTGTTATATGCACGTGTTTTTGGTAAAGCCTGTTCAGCCTGTTCAGTTCAGCCCAATATGGCACACAAAATTTCATTTGCAATACAAAACTTGAGACAAATTCTTTGTTCGATATTTGTATGCTTTGTAAAAATCGCTGCTGAATTAACAAAACTTAGCACTGTAAACCAACTAAATGACAGACCGCGCTCAAACTCCACGTTAGTATAGAGGACAGTTGCTGTGGCAACTTAGGAATAAAAATCTTTTTAAGCAGACTTTTTAAATCACAGTTTCTAGATAATCTTTTGTAAGAATGAGTTATTTTATATTTTTCAATTGATTTAGCTAACCGGTTTAATAGATTATTAATAGATTATCCGGTTTTATATGGAAAATGTAACTATAGGTATGGACGTTCTCAAATAACTGATTGAGCTACTCTCAATAATATTTATTTTGCGAACGAATTTAAATACAAGATGATACCTATAAATATTTAAGGAGTTTTTCAATACAGAACTTAGCAGAAAGAGATTTCAATGCGTTTGTGGCGATTTGTCATATAGACGCCACTTCTATATTATGTTAGATTTTCCAACAAGCAGATTTGAAGAAAATTCACAGTCGCCTAGGTCTCCTGACTTTACTGTACTTAGTTTGTGCTTATGGGATTATTGCAAACAGGAAGTTTAAAAACCAAAACCAATGCATTTGGTTAGCTCCCGCTCTAACCCTGCAGCCAGTAACGAATAGACGTGCGACACAGAGCGTGGATATCATTTAAATTAAATTTCGTTTAAAGCCCTTTAAAAAAAGCTTGAATGAAGAAGTCTTGAAATATATGAATTAAAAATAGTTTATTTGAACTTCTTAACGCAGCACCACTCATCAGCCAGCCTCTACTGCGAAATTTGTTGAAAACCAAATTTTTCCTGTTGAGGTCAACAAATTTCGAATTGTATTATTAAACATAGGGCAACATTGATAAGAAAAATTATTGTAATTTTAATACATTCTTTTCATAAATTTTCCATGTTCAACAACAGAAAAAGATGCATCAATGCAGAAAAAGTATATGTGTTTAAGCCAGATCGTTCTACTGTGGCCACATCACATGCTGATATCGCCTACAGTAGTGTGTTGAGTTTTATTCGCAACGAATTGTGCGTAAATGATAGGCTTCTTTTCATATTGCTGGCCCATCTACTGTTGAGATCCTCTTCAGCTGCAGATCAATAAAGTTCAGCTTGCTATACTTAAAGTTTCTGTTTTACTTGAAATATACATGGTTCAGCATTCTAGCCATTACATACGTTAATATATGTGTGACTAGAATTCAACGGTAAGCATTGAAGAAAAGGATTCGCAACTGTAAATCTGACAGCAATTCCGTATCGGGTTATTTCTTTTGTTCGTTTCATGATTCGAAACTGCTGCCAAATTCCGAGTCCTTATTTGTTAAACCTCTCCTTCCAGCGAGGCCTTTTACCACCCAGGAGAAGTAATATTTCTAAGCTACAGTCCACATCTTCATCCATCCAAGTAAAGTTTTGGCATTTTGTACACAATATTTAATCTAAATAATAATTTTACAATTTTTTGGAAGGTTTGGTTTAAAACTTATAAAATACTCTCAGTAGTTTTAATTTTTTTTTTAATATAATTGTTTAATTTCAATTGTTTTATGAGAAATACTCGTATGTGATGAAATATTCAACATTCACTGTATATTCGATACAAATCAAGTAAAAATGTTTTTAATTGACTTTTCTTAAAAACTTTTTAAAATTTGGAGTTGTCCAATGTTTTGTTAGAACGTATTTGACAACTTCCACTTCCTTCAGGTATCTCCATACAAGTTGATCGTTTACGACTGAAGTAACTTAATTTATTGCACATTGCATTGAGAATTTAAAATTTTCGATTCGATATATTGCATTAAATTTAGTCAAGTTTAGTCAGTTTCGGCGTTGAGCGCTTACCGAAATCGGGCGTTTACCATTCTGGTACCTTCCAATTTAGATGATTTTCCAAAAGTCAGTCTTTCATCTGAAATTTGGAATAAATAGCATTCAGAAGCCTAGATTTTTCTCACTGCATTGTTTTGTAAATCTCTGTAAAACTCAAGAAAAACCACGTCACTTCTCGTACAAATCCGATACAAATGTCCGAATTAAAGTGTGCATTCTTAGCTTCAAATAACTAATTTAAAACTTTTACGAGCAGTTTTTTACTTCATGTCTTTTTTGTGCTTCACGTATGTGGTGGACTAAGTTTTCAGAATGAATATGCCGGTCATTGTTGATTACAACTTTTCCGCTGTAATCTGCCATCGAACGGAACTAGTGATAATCGGACGACGCAATATATTGAGAATATGGCGGATGGGGTAAGACTTTCCATTCCAGCCTTTCCAGGTAGTTTTTTAATGGGGTTTGGCCACGTGAGACCGAGTGTTGTCTTGCTGAGGAATCACTTTTTCGTGTCTCTCCGCGTATTGTGATCGTTTAATTGAAGTCGACACCGATCCCCAGTGATGGTTTCGTTTGGTTCCAACAGCTCGTAATAAATAACACCAAATATAGGGTGGGCCATAAGGGTGTTGGCGGTTTAAATAATCAATTAAAAAAAAACTACGAAACATAAACAAAATATATTTGTATTTTTAAAAAGTAGAAGCATGGGAATTTTTAAGACTTAAAAATAATGTTGTCCAAATGGCTTCCCTCGACTGCTTGACACTCTTGGAACCGAAGTCGCAAATTTTGGAAAACTCATTGAAAAGTAGTTCTCGGCATTTTGTTACTTTCCTGAATAATGTTTTTCTTCAACTGCTCTAAATTGGTCGGATTATTCTCGTAGACTACCGATTTGAGGTAGCCCCATAGAAAATAATCGCATGGAGAGAAATCGGGGCTACGTGGGGGCCATTCAATATCCCCCCTTTTCGAAATGAGTTTTCCATGAAAAACATTTTTCAGCAGCTCTATGGATACCCTAGCCGTATGACATGTGGCCCCATCTTGCAAAGCTGGCACCAAAAACTCTGCTAGCATGTTGCAATAATTGTTCGCTCTAACCGTCATCGCATGCCCTCTTTCGTCCTCAAAAAAGTATGGTCCAATAATACCGGTTTACGTTATCTCAGCCTACACGACGAGCTTAGGGCTGTGAAGTGGATTAGTCTCGGACCAGAACCGACAATTTTGCTTGTTCACATGGCCATTAAGGTGAAAATTGGCCTCATCACTAAAAATCACGTTGTTGAAATTGTTGAACCGCTCTAGCATCAAATTGACAAAGTTAAGTCGGTTATTGGCATCATCGGGTTTTAATTCTTGGACTATCTGAATCTTATAAGCCTTCAAATGCAAATCACGTTTCAAAATTCGTCGTAAAGTTGTTCTTTTGACATCCAAAGACTGACTTCTCTTACGGGTTGTTTCGAACATTCTGATCCATTTTTGTATCACATTGGCGCTTGGAACTTCACTTAAATCGTGTAAACCGTGTTCATGCCGATACAAATGTCGTGCAGTAATCACTGATTTATTGTTTTCGTAATACGCTCGGACACAAAATGCACGCTGCACTCCCGCGTACGGCTCCATGGCGACTAAATTTCCAGGAAGCGGTGCAGCGAACAACATATCCCCCCGCCACCCCGCGCCGCGCGTTACCGAGAAATTGAATATTTAAACCGCCAACACCCTTGTGGCCCACCCTGTATAAAGCATAACCTTCGCAGCGTGAATATTCGGTCGAGGCGACCACGTACAGCATTACCGGATGGCCTCCATGACTTTCTTTTCTTTGGATTGCTATAATGAATCCATTTTTCACCAGATGTTATAATACGATGAAGAAAACCCTTTCTTTTTCGTCGTTGGCTTCCCAACGCAGGTAATCACTTGGAAATGGCTTGGCGAGTCCCCATCAAGCAATGCCGTCAATTAAGTGTCTTTGAAGTTTTTTCGTCTTCCTTCACGCGAACGGTCGTTAACATCAAAATCACCGTCTTTAAAGCGACGGAACCAATCTCGACACGTTATTTCACTTAAAGCAACATCTCCGTAAAGTTTTGAAGATCTCAATAAGCTTCAACCGCCGTTTTCTTTAATTGAAAGAAGAAAATCAATACTTCCCGTATATGACGATTATTTGACACAAACTCATACATATTCACACAAACAAAAGAATATGACGTCAAAAAAAAAAATCACTATTGTGTCGAGGCGGTATGTTTACCATATGCCAAAGCTTGAATCGTAACTTTTTGGTTATGGCAGAATCGACTGGCACTTACAGCTGGAGTCATCTATTGGCAAACAGAAGGAACTCAGTTGGGCACCTTTATGTTGTGTTATATAATAAAACAATAGATTTGATTGGTTTCGGTTTCTAAAATCTAAACCAAAAATTTTGTTTACGTGCGAAAGGGAATTAATAACAATTTTGATTCTGGTACAGTTTAAGGACAACTGCCTGCTATTGAAAATTCAGAAAATAAATTATTTCAACTATTTTTACCTTTCGCAGTTTGGCGTCAGACCTTTTCCTCTACCAAGAAATGGAACTATATTTGGTTTCAGGTTTGATTCAGATTATGATGCAAAATTGAATAAAACTATGATTTCGTTTCAGTTTGTTGAATCAAAATTTTATATTCCATTGTGTTTCGGCAGAGGAACAGATTCAACGTAGCTTTTTAATTTCGTTCCAGGCAAAAAGCGAACCAATGTTTAAAGCGAATTATTGTTTTGAATATGAATCACAAACAAATTTCTAGTGTACTTTAAATAGATAATAAAATGGTTATAATACTTGGACATACATACATACATACTAAATTCAACACAACTTAGCAGGCATCAGACATTCGTTGAAGAGAATATATAAATCAGTTCAGTTACTTAAAAAAACTCGTAGTGAATTTGGTATGAACAAATATTCAAAATAAGTATGCCAAATCTGAAACTAGTAAGTGAAATTTGAATTAACTACGTTTTTGGTTTTAGTACGCATGAAAATAGAACGTACTTAAAATAAGTACGCAAATTTCCTCGAATAATTTTCATACTTATTTTGAACAAGGAGTTACATGGCGCTTTGTGGAGATCAATTTTACCCAATGTGAGTTCGTTTTGATTCTCAATTAGTTCACTTTTATTATTGTGGTTTGCATTTGGTTTGCATAAGTTTTAGCATCATTGCTGCCTACTTATTTGTACGCAGCTTGCAAATGTCCACTTTTCTAAGATTTTACGAACATGTTTGAAGATAGCGAGCAGTTTAATGGTGCCGTAACTTTCTTTGTCATTAAGTGTAACACTTGATGAACACACAAAATACAACTCCATCTTTAATTGTTTGTCCACTTTTGCCATTTGTCCACTGTGTTGAATTTGAAATAGCAACGCACAAGACGTAACATAAATTGCATGTTCCGAGCAAGCAAATTTACAGCAAAAAAGATGGACCTTCCTCAAGTTTTCCTAAGGTCCATTAGTCGAAAATTCGACCCTTTGGCAGTTCGTTAGGCTGCAGTTGTCAGAGACCACAAATTTTCAAATCTCAAGCGAAATGACAAAAATTCTACACTGGAAAAAAACTGCAAGACTGCAAAAGAAAAGAAAAGAAAAGAAAAGAAAAGAAAAGAAAAGAAAAGAA
>JAHXMU010025423.1:1586-52207 GCA_019455685.1 Philornis downsi
TACTAAAAAAGGTAACCATAACAACACAAATCAATCAATACTTTACTTTACATACACGTTAGAATCAATAAAACTACAATATTTCAATTGTAAAAAAATTGACTAAGAGCTCAATTTTAGACTATTCATCACATACGTTTTTACTGTTGACTCGTTCTATCCACTTATTATCAATAGATTTTAAACTATCTGAAACTCGATTACTCTTTCCCGATTTACTGCAGTCCAATCTTTTTCTGTAATTTATAATTGACAGGCTGCAATGACCTACATTTTCTTCATTTTATTTTAACTGATTGATTACTGGTAGAAATTAAAAAATTAAATTGACGATTAACCCTCATTATAGAAACGAATGAATTACTAACGATTACATATAATCGAACTTTATTATTCTAGAAATCAATTATCGTTTTAAAAACTTTTGAAATTCACATACCAATACAGAAATTTCAGTCAGTCCTCCATTTTTGCCATTGGAAAAACTAGAAGAACCGCCGATAAATCGACCAATTTGTATGTGTTATGAAGTCCTTCATTTGGAAAAAGTAGAAGGATCATAGATTTTTGCTAAATCTGTCAATTTGTATGTACGGCAGCCTGAGGGGCGTGGCTCTGCATTATATTTCCATTCGCAGTGCTAAATGACTAAATGACTGGTGGCACCAGCTAGTAGTTCAATTGAATGCAAGATATGAATCTGGAATATATCGTATAAGCTAAATAATTATAATAATTTGTATAGAATAAAGTAAATTGTATTGGCTAAGCAAACAATTTAATAATAAAGCCCTCTCTTGAAGAACAAAAATCCGACTGTACCAGCCATTGGTCCTACTTGTCTTATTATAGGCGCAGAGTCCTGGGTTATGATGCAAACGGATGAATCACTACTGACAGTTTTCGAGTAGAAAATACTCCGAAGACCCTATCATCGTTAACAGAGAGTATCGGCGTTGCATGAACAATGAGCTGTATGAGCTATATGCCGACATCGACGTAGTCAAACGCATTAATATACAGTGATTGCGTTGGCTGAGTTATGTTGTGTGGATGGACCCAAATGCTCCGGCATGGACAGTTGTCTACAACGAACTCGATGGACGGCGCAAAAGAGGACTACCAAAACTCTGTTGGAAGAGCCAGGCTTTGAGAAATACTATCGAAACTTGGTGTGGCGAATTGGAGGAGAAGCGCAAAAGATCGAAGGGCTTGCAATGTTTCTACAGGCGGCGTATAACAGATAAGTATGTCTATTCCAGTCACCACCTAAGAAGAAGAAGAAGACGTATTCAAAATAACAGAGAGGGCGCGGTCATTCTATCGATTTCCACATTCACATTTTAGCCAGTATATTATAACGCAATATGGACAGGAATTTAGTAACTTCAATCTACGAATTAGGGATTACGGTGGAAAATCAAATTTCGATAAATCACTCAATTTGTATGAGAGTTACCAGAATAGGCGCGGCAATAGCAACCATTTTCTTTTTTAGATTACCAAACTCATGATATATAGAAAATTTGGTCAAAATCGGTACAACCGATTGGAAGATATGGAGGTAAGAATGTATGGGTCAAATAATTTGGTTAATTGACTGATTTTTTTACCAATATTGTAGAGAATTCTAAAACATTGCAATGGATAGAAAACCTAGGCTAGTACAGGCGATCGGAATTAGAAATTATAGAGGATTGATAGTTGTGAAGTCCCAGAATGGGTGTGGCAACGTATTCCGTTTTCATTCTGAGACCCTACTCCGGCAAACGCTCAACGTTTGCAAATTCTTTTTTCCATTCATTTTCTTGATTGAATCTTTCTAATGAAATTTACAATAAGTATTCAAATCTTAATCCTATCTTAAACTAAAGTATCCTGCCATTGCCGGATCTTATTTTTGGCGAGCCGAACTTTTTATCACCGGACCAAGTGTCCTTTCTTCTTAGCCGTATATGATCGGGAAAATGTTGAAGGTTTTGAGCGAGTGGGTTTGAGTGGGAGGACAACTTCGATACATATGACCTGCTTAATTTTCTTATTTCCTCGGAAATATGAGGAATGTTTAAATCCTTGTGTATGTTATCATTCCTAATATACCATGGGGCACCACAAATTTGGCGCAGTATTCTTGATTGTCTTCTCTGTAGCATATTTATGTTAGAAACTTATGCGTTTCCCCACAACTGGATGCCGTATGTTCATATTGGCTTCAATATGGGTTTGTAGATGGTGATTTTATTTTCCAAACTGAGGGTAGACTGGAAGCCAATAAGCCAGTGGAGTTGAGCCATTTTTAATTTCAATTGTATGATTTTTTAGTCAATGTGATTTTTCCAGGTGAGACGTCGATCAAGGTGAATACCCAAATATTTTACATGGTTATGAACGGGTATGGTACTACCGTGAATAGTGAGGGCTGGGCAATTGTTCTGTCTAAGAGAGAATGTAACCTGTACACTCTTAGTGGCATTTACTTTTATCTTCCATTTTTCGAGCCAAGATTCTAAAGTATGTACATGAGACTGTAGTTGTCTACAAGTCATTAATGGGCAAGTTCTAATGCTCATGAATGCAGTGTCATCAGCGAAAGTTGAGGTTTGAATTAGGGAATGAACAGGCATGTCAGAGGTGTAGATGGTATATAGTATAGGGCCTAGTATACTGCCCTGCGGAACTCCTGTAAATTTGATTCAATTTAGTTGATCCAATTGGAAGATAGGAAACCAAGAATATATGGGTTAAATCGATCAATTTTGTGGAAGGTTCTAGAAGAAGTGGGTTTAATCTGCCGAATTTTTTAACACTTTATCGGGAATTATGAAATATTGCAAATTTGAGTTGCTGCAGGTTACGAATGAAAAATTGCAGGGAGAAAATATAATTTCGGAAAATCAATCAATTTATAATACCGACAATCCGGCGATCTGCTATTAATTGTGTCAATATATATTTAAAAGTTATACAGGTATGCAAAGTTACACATATTTATACATCTCTTTGCTGCTAATGAACAGTGCTGTTTATTTATTTATTTATTTCAGATATTAAGGTCCCAACACAATAAGGTTATATGGACCATAGAATATAAGTAGAATTATTAAAAAAAAAACTTATATTAGTGTTATTTTTACAGTTTTGAAACCAAGGTTTAAATCAGTTTAAATAAATTAATTTCGTTTAGAAATTGTTTAACATTTTCAAAATTTACATCGCTTGAGAGGACTTGAATGTTGTTTATCTTGAATTTTCTTCGTTTTTCACTTAAAACTACGCAGTCATTAAATAAATGCGAAACGCTCATAATTTCACCACACGTGCACAGTGGAGGCTGACTTTACTCAATAATATATTTATGTGAAAAATTACAATGCCCAATTTTAAGTCTCGTATATTTAATAAAATCAGTGTTGGATATTCTGGGGCTTTGATTATTTTATTGTTTGATGTAGACACCTTTAACAGGGATAATACCATCGAGTCTGTTCGGGAAAAATTCAGACCCTGCACAAATGACCACATTTAATGATAATATTTTCTTCCATTCTCGACAAAGAAGAATCTTTAAAGCGTTGCTCGTCTCTAATTTCTAAGCTGAAATGTTTTTTTTTACCTGAAATGATTCCTACTGAATTGTTCGAGTGCCTCAGGTATCATAACAAAGCTTAAAATCTTTTCAAGGTGGAATTTTTAAGCTCGACACCAACGTCTTTTGTGCAAGAGTTCAGTCTTAGCCTTTTTGCGGTTTGTAGGAATTTAAACTCAGTTAATTTTATAAATCTGTCACCAATTGAACTGCGCTTTGTCATGGATTACGTTGAATTCTGACCTTCACCTTTCAAATCATTTCTGGCGATGTTGATACTTTTGGATGTCCAATTCCATGGCTTTTTTTTAAGCTACCAATATAACGTGTAACGTTTTGATTCACTAACACTTTGTTCACACGTGATTGTTGTAGTTTATTAACAATTGTTGGTTTCGGTCAGTCAGCCAAATACAAAACTATAAAACTTTTGAATTCCACACCGATAACTTTTTTTTAACGTTGACGTAAAACGTTATGCTTACGTAGACTTGTAAACAATATAACAGAGTGATGCTTGTCGAAAATTAACGAGCTTTCATTAACTAAAGTTAGTAACACTTCAGTAATAAAATGACGACATTAATAAGAAAAATCAACTTTACACAATATCTTGATCAATACCTTGCGGCAAAATATGATTTTGAATAGATTTCTCCCCTGGAAACAATTTTAAATTCATACATGATCAAATAGTATATAAGGTTTGATGAAATATATTCATAAGGAAATATACACATACCTTATTTGAAGTATCTTGCGAGGGCGGTCCCTTA
Organism: Philornis downsi; assembly: GCA_019455685.1. Classification (NCBI taxonomy): domain Eukaryota; kingdom Metazoa; phylum Arthropoda; class Insecta; order Diptera; family Muscidae; genus Philornis; species Philornis downsi. Next base: position 5,949 of record JAHXMU010025423.1, read on the forward strand.
ACTAGCCAACCTAAAAAAGATATGGAAAAAAGTTGGTAACACTTTTCTTTATCTTTCGACATAATCTCCTTTTAGCTCAATACACTTTTTCCAGCGATAGTTTCTACACCATGTTTATAGAAAAAACTGTCAAACTCCTTAAAATAGCCATCAAACGCAGGCTCCACCACTTCGCTGTTGATAAATCTTTTATCATCGAGTCATTTTTTCAACTTCAGAAATAGAAAATATTCCGAGGGCGCTAAATCTGGCGAATAGAGAGCGTCATGAAGCAATTCGAACTTTAATTTATTAATTTTGCAATAGTGGACGTGTGTACTGGAGCATTGAATTGATGAAACAACACTTTCTTCTTCGCCAAATGTGGCATTTTCTTCATAATTTCATCATTTCAATATATTAGCATAATATTCGCCGTTGATGGTTTTTCCTTTCATAATAATCAATAAAAGAACATCCTTCTTTGGACGCGATTCTCCCTTTGCAGTCCACTGCTTTGACTGCTTCTTTGTCCCAGGTAAATCGACGCAAAAACTCGATTTTATTACGGTGAAAAATCGCCAAGCACTCTACTGAAACGTCTTCACGATGCTGTATTTGATCTATTGAAAGCAAGCGCGGCTCCCATCTGGCGCACAGCTTTCTCGTCTTCTAATCTTGGGTCAACATACGATGTGTAGCACTTTTTGAAATGTTTATCATTTCAGCTAGCTCACACACCTTCAGACCACTTATCTTTTAATACCATTTTGTGGATTTTCTAACCGTGTCTGCAGTGGACACTTCAATTGGTAGACCACTACGATGTTCGTCTTGGCAACTCGTACGGCCTCTAAACTATAGGGTAATTTTTTAAGATTTAAGTTTTTCAAGTTGGCAGCACAGGTTGGTAATGGCGTCCAAACATCTTCTGTCAAAGTGAAAAGCGTACAGTATACTCTGCTATTTCAGCATGGAAATTCTAACAAACGAGCAACGATTGCAAATCGTTGAAATTAATTATTAAAATTCGCGCTCTGGGACAAATTGCATCGTTTGATACGACCATTTTACGGTCGTCATTTCGTGCTGTTATCTCCAAATTTCGCACCAAATTTACTTTTTGGGCATAAAACCATCGATTCGCATGCATAGAGTGCGTACCGAAGAAAATATTGCAGCCGTAGCGACCAGTGTTAATGACGGACGTGAAATGTCAATTTGTCGCCGTTCTCAGCGATTGGACATGTGTTACTCAACCACAAGGAAAATTTTACACGTCGATTTGGGTTTGAAACCCTATAAAATGCAACTCACGCAAGAATTGAAGCCGAATGATCCACCACAACGTCTAATTTTTGGTGAATGGACCTTACAAAAGCTCAATGAAAATCCACTGTTTTATCGAAAAATTGTGTTCAGCGATGAGGCTCATTTTTTGCTGAACGGATACACTTCACTTTGTCGCATCTGGAGTGATGAGCAGCCACATGCCATAGATGAATTACCGATGCATCCCGAAAAAACGACAGTCTGGTGTGGTTTATGGCTGGTGGCATCATCGGTCCATTTTTCTTCAAAGACGACCGTGGTGAAACCGTGGACGACCGTGCCCCAATTGGCTGAGTTGAATTTGGTTGACATGTGGTTTCATCAGGAACGTTGCAACATGCCGCACTGCTCGTGAAACAATTGATATGTTGAGGGGTGAATTTGGCAGCTTATGTCTCGATTTGGCCCTGTGAGTTGGGCCCCTAGATCTTGCGATTTAACACCTCTTGATTATTTCTTGTGCTATAATATATATGACTATTGAAGCCTTATAGGATAATATGACACGCGTTATTTGTGGAATACAGGCCGAAATACTCGAAAAAGTGACGAAAAATTGGACTTTTCGAATGGACATTTTGAGACGGAGCCGCGGACAACATTTACAAGAAATTATCTTTAAAAACTAAATGGCAAAGACCAATTTATCGATCCCAATAAAAAATTTTAATATATGATGCAAATTTGAGTGTTCGAGTTAAAAAAAACTAAGATTTAAAAAAAAACTACGATTAAAAAATCATTTTTTATTATGAAGATTTAGAATAAATATGGGCTTCAGTCAAATTAATAATTGTGAAATTGTAGTCCCAGTATTGATTGTTTTACAGTATTGCCAGCATGCGATAAAAAATAAGCAAGACGTAATAGACCAATCTTCATGCCAAATTTGAATTCAGTGCATCCAGTTTAGTTAAAAAACATGCTTCGTTTCTGCAGTAAATTTTTGTTCCCAAATTTGTAGACCAGTGTTATTCTCCTAATAACATCATATTGTCGAGATGTAGATTAAGGGCATCAGTCGGAACAAGTTTTTCTATGAAGAAATATCAAAATTGTGTTGAATAAAAATACCGAGGCAGTTTTATCACTCATATAATCCCTAACGGAAGAGTTCATCGAAATGAATCCTAATACAAAATCTTCTCAAGTGGCTGTTGGATTTCGCCATGGAAAATTAAATATTTTGTCATATTAACTAAACTAGAAAATTGCAATTATTATTATTTAAAGGTTGTAATGAGAATTTTTTATATTCCAAATACTTCTACGTTCGAAAATCATGGGCTCTCCACCCATAATTTCTTTTTTTTTTTAATTGTGTATTTTTACAATCTGTCCTTGGGCATTCAGTAATATTTACATTGGCCTACATACTACTTATATACTAAAATTTTATTTTTATTCGGGAACACTTCCTTGAGTGTCCCTACTGCTATATTCTTCCTGAGTAGCCAGGAGTAGCTGTGGTTCTCCTGCTTAGTCTGGTAATAATAAATTTCCGTTACAGTTCACATGTCGATTTTCTTAATTTCAAATTTCTGTATCAACTTGTATTTACATGAAATTATCTTTAAAAATTAAATGGCAAAGACCAATTTATCGATTCCAATAAAAAATTTTAATACATGATGCAAATTTGAGTGTTTTATTCGATTTAAAAAAAAACTACGATTAAAAAATCAGCGCTTACTAAACAACGTGGCGCCTTGAAACTTAAAACATATGTTTTATAAGGCTTCCACTTTTCATCAAAAAATTTTTTATTTTTTAAACTACTGGTTGGCTAAGTTTGAGACCGCCCTCGCATTTGCCCTGCTAAGTAAAACGACATTTTTCACTGCTTGATATTATGCATGCGCATCGAAAAAAATGCATCCAAAGTTAAAGTTTATGATAGAATTTAAAAAAAAACCCCAACAGGATTTGAAAATTTGTAATATTTCCTTTATTCTCGTGGATACAACCCTTTAAAGTTTATACTAATGAGTAAGAAACTCCGAACAAATTCAACTCATAGGATCAAACATGGACTGCTCTATGGAATATAATTTTTTTTTTTTAATAAACTGTATTGCTGTAGATTTTTGCTATAATTTCCATAAGTTGAGTTCGGTTAAAATTTTTGAATCACTTTTTATGCAACGGAATATTATTTTTTGTTCTGATGTGTGAAAATATTCTGTATAAGTACACATTTTATTATCTGAAACGAAGCAGAACATAACTCTTCTAATATTTGTAGCTTAAAAAATTTGTTTCACCAATATTAAAATATTCGACTCTTTAAATATATTAGTCGAAATAAACAACTGACCAGTCAGTCAATTCACGAGTTCACTTACTTATTTATCCTTGCACTTGTTCGTAGTGCAAGTACCAATTTATTTATGTTAAACACGACTGCTTTATTTGGGTTTGAGTTCAGTTCTGAATTATTAACTGTGAACTTATTCTTTACAATACCTCGGTTTTCTTTATTTCACATCTGTGCAATTCGATGCGCAGATGACTTTTCGTTAATATTTACAATTTTATAGTTTACAAATTTATTATTTCGTGCTCATGGTCTCCAATTTCATTTGCTAAAGTTTGCAATTGATTACTTCATTCTCATGTTCTCTAATTTCTGTTGACAAGTTTCACAATTTATTATTTTATTCACATTATTTTTAGTTTAAGTTGGTAAAGTTTGCAATTTATTATTTCATTCATATGATCTGTAGTTTCTGTTAATAAAGTTTACAGTTTATTACCTCAGTTTACGATCTCTAGTTTACGTTATTATTGTTCTTCATCGAATGCAATTCGATGCGCTTTCCGTCTACAAATTATGTGACTTATTCAAAAGGCATATGCACGGTGCGATCACCTGATTCACTCTTGATTCACTTTTTCTTGTCCGCCTTTGGCTTACATAGGGTACGTGCTGTCATAATCCTTTGACCTGGAATGTCCCAAAATAAAAACAAAAGTGTTCTGATTTATCAAAATTTTTCATATTTTCGTACTTTAGCTGTCAACAAGCGAAATTTTATTGAATTTTCTATTTCTTTTATGATGCATTTTGTTAAGAAATCGTTTTTGTGGAGCAAGTTGACAATTTGGAGTCAGTGTATTTTTCATTTATTCGTTATCCCACCTAAACTGAAACTAAACCTTTTATTCGCATTTATATTTTGATTTTAAGAACGAAAAATAATTTCCATCTTATTTTTTTGTATTTTTGAAAGAAAATTCAAATTAGCGAATAATAATTGCATACACTTTTAAGAAGACTCTTTATCATGTTATCGAATAAATAAAGTTAATATCACGCAAGTTTGGAAAGATCACATCCAGCTATTATATAACATTTAGATCCTTGAATTAATGCAAAAGAATAGAATCTTATGCCAAAAAAGAATTAGTTTGTTTTTTCTTTTTTCGTTTTGTTTTGTGTGTGATCGCTATAACGAGTACAATACGATTATCACGGACGATTATCACGGACGATTATCATAATATAAGTATAAAGTAGTCAGTACAAAGACGATGAAAACTTACAGACCAATTATCTTTCTCTAGGGTAAAATTTTGTCCTCTCCGCTCTCTTTTACAAAGTGAAACTTTAATAGTTTAGCATTTTTAACGTCATATGTAATGGTATTTATATTGATCAACTTACTATAATCTGCCAAAATAGTAACCAAATTATATAAAGTTATGGAGTTATTGTGTAAAGAGAATAACGAAGACAGCAGGAACATCTTACTCTCTTGGCTCTCTGACCATTTCAACTTTGTTTTCAGATCATAATAATTGATTTGTACGTTTCCATCGTTTTTGTTCAACATGTGGGTGGAAAATCCATTGTTAAATCGCAAAACGTTTAGGGGAAAATTACAAACACAAAGTATACGCAGAAATCATTTATTTCGCTATGGAACCGAACTTGAGGTAATTAGAGATCCAGGAGAGTAGATAATCCTGCTCTCTTCATTACTCTCTTTGCACGATAACTCTATAACTTTACATATTTTAGTTACTATTTTCCAGATTATAGTAAGTTGATCAATAATGATGAACACCATTCCACGTTGGCAAAGAGAGCGAGAGGAAAGAGAATTATCTATGCGTATATATTCTCTTTGAAAAATACAGTGCGTAGTGTGTTTTAGTGGATTCGTGAGGATATTTCCATATCTATGTCAGGTCATTTGAATGATGGTAACCTTGAGTGAGTGCAGCGCTCTGCCATCGTATCAATAATTACATTAGCCAACAGAAATACCTACGATTGGTCAAATTGTACATGAATAAAGAATACACAGGTCGAAATTAACACAAACATTGCAATAGGTGAGGGTATAAATATTAATATAACGGGTGAGAGTATACATATTATCATAATGAACGTTGTCCCTTAAAAATGTGTAATTGCTGTCCATCAGACTAAATGCCATCCATTCCTGTCATATACCCAACTTCTCTGTAATATCGCTGTTTTATATGTGGCGATTTTTCATTTAGCTATCGCGAATGTCTGGCAACGCCGCATCAATCAAAATTTGCACAAATTGTGAGAGACCAATTTTAGCTCAGTCACATCAAGCCGTTGGCCGCGAGTAGTCGTGTGTTTGTTGTTCGGTGGTCTTGTATCGACTTGTCCGTGTTTAGTGTTGTGATGTGCTGAGTTGTGTGACAAACGCCGCGATGTGTAGTTGAATGTATTATTTACTTGTACAACGATATCCATATTTATTTTGTTATTATTCTTTGAAATGAAAACGTTTGTCATCTCGCGCGTCTAAGTATTCTGTGTTCGATTGGCTGTGAGAATGTACGAGCTGTGCTTTTCTAAAACTAATTTAGTTTTTTAACCAGTGATTAATAATGATATTTTCACATCCGTATTAGCAACAAAATGTTTTCATCATTCACGCCGCTACGAAGAAGTGCGTGAAGTTCATTATGGATTTTTTTCGAGTGGAATTTCTTTTGTGTTCTCCGAACGGCCGTAGAGTTTGAGTAGTGATTTGAAGCAAAACATAAATAAAATGGAGCCGGCAGTGAACTAAATTCAAAGTTGCTGCGTAAATTTCTGCACAAAAATTCACACAAAGGAGGAAATGAAAGAAAACTCCCAAAATAGTTTTGTGCAACGACGAAATGCTCATACAGATCATAGATATGTATGCATAGATATGCAATTAGAGTATAGCAGAAGAAATGTGCAGTCAGTGCACTTTTAACTTTTGCTTTTATCGTCACAACTGAGTGCACCGTATGCGGGCAACACTTTTCATGTTGGCCCCTCATTCATTGAGAACACTACTGTTTGGGAAGGGGGGCTGTGGATGTGTATGCATTCATGTGACTGACTTCTTCTGCCGAAGCGGGACTGACATAGACAACAGAATCGAACTTATGATTCAATCGCATGACGACACGCGTCTTTGTACCTCAGTCACTAACTACAGTGTCAGTGTAACATCACCACTGCTTAGTTTTTGCTCTGCTACCGCAGAGCTGTAGTTGTCATTGTCTAGCCGTTCGTATTCAGTTGATGTGTGGTTCGCTGCTACTGCACGATGATGCCTACTACTGCTGCCGACCTGTAACTTATATCAAATGGCCGATTATGTGCTTGCAAAAAGGGCCACAAGTACCTCAAAATCAGTGCAGCAACAGAGAGAGTACCGAAAATGTGCCGCCACTCGTTCGATTATGGCACGATGTCCTCTTGAAATCGTTGTTATCAGTTGTTTGTAAACAAACATTGTTGTGCTCTTTTGAGTGGGTGAGAATTGCTTTAACGCAGTGGAGAACCCTTCAATTAGTGGTATGGCGGCATAATAAGATGAAAAAGTTCCTTTGTACGAGTGTCATTGTTAAAAGGATATGAATTAGAGCATTGACTCAACGAGGAAAATTACAGATACAATCAGAGAATCTTTAAGTATAGACGAGGTTGTTGGTTAAACGTGGATATGCGTATGTATTATATTATTATATTCTGAATAATTGTAGACTGCGAATTAAATACGTAATACTGTATTTTAATTTGCACAAAATATACGGTGTAGACATAGAGTTAATTCAATCAAACGTTTTACTGAATAAAGCTACATATTTTAGCCTTCGTTTGGAGTCTCTATCTATGTACATATGTATATGAGACTGCCTCTGAAAAAATTTGCAAATCTATCTCTCCAAAAATAAAGAATTATATATTTAAAAACTGCACACAGGATTTTCCTGATGTAGCTGTCCGTTTTTGTGAGGTGGGCTACGGGTCTTTACATTCTATTAGTGGTGCCATAAGAGGCCAGATGTGATAGAATGTTATCCATTTAAAATCGCCGGTCTGGCAAGGCTGTCAGCTGTTAAATACCTGTCATCCGAAGTGTTATTTACTTAGTGAAAGCTTTGCCATTCACGAATATGGATCGTTTAACAACCGAAGAACGCTTAAAAAAAACTTAAAACTTACTACAAAAGTGGTGATTCAATACAACTTTATCGCATAAGAAATTTCCAGAAAGCGTTTTGGGGACGTCAATTGAACACCAGATCATGCGATTTGACGCCGTTATATTTTTCTTTAGAGCTACGTCAAAGACCGTATTTACGCGCATAATCCCCAAACGTACCGCCCAAAATGTTCGAAAAGATGGTCGAAAACTACCTCAAAAGGATCCACTGTTGCAACCAATCCAGAGGCGGTCGTTTAAATGGCATTGTATTTCATAATTGCAAGGTCCAAGTATTATAATGAAATGAAAGTTTCATCGAAATCAACGCTTTATGTGTTTTTTATTCAGCTTTACTTTGAACCGAAACTTGGGATATTAAATTTTTTCGTTTTTGCAAACCTCAACCGATTCTTTACATTTGCTTGGGTTTCATCTTGTATTTAGTTTTACGATACCTTTAGAACAACGCCTAATTATCCTTTAGTAGCAGAATCGTTGCTTTGGTTTCACTGGCTCTTAGGTGATTAAATCAATTATTATTTCTAATTAATCTATAGGCAAATAAAGTCGAAGTTGCTGAGCCCTTAAATTATTAAATTGAATCGGCTCGCTCTAATTGGAAGTATACATATTTCTTCAAAATGGTGCTGCTCACGAAAACAAATGGCTATTTTGCAAATTGCATTGAAACGTGATTCTTTTACTTTTGGACACGCTAACTCAAATTACAAAATTTCAGACCAACATTTTTCTATTTTCTATGCAAATTGAGAGAAATTTTTATCATAGTTTAGAATTTAGAATTAGAAATAAGAATTTTCAATATCAGTTTGCTTTATACAAATACGCGTGTTCACTACTAACTAGTCTCTGGAGAGGCGTGGCATTGTCAATGGAAGCGTTGCTTTTTTCGATTGGCGCATTCTAAGCAAATGTTGAATGCTGATTAAACCTCCTTTGCTATAATATTCTTCATTTAGAATACCAAGTCAACAGTTTCTTCATCTGCAGTTAATAGTCGGGACGAAATTTTCACAAATTTGAAGTGCATTCAATAAGGAATGCATCATTTGTAATATGTAGATGAGATATGATATCTTTATTATTCAAGTTAGGTGATTTTTCAAATAGTTTTGTGACGATGACATTAATTTGCTTTAGCTAGAAAGAATATTACGTTTTTCAGTGGAGGTTCATCCATTGTTTTTTACGACGAAGAATGGGCTTAACTGACAATTTAGTTCAGTTTAGTTTAGTAAGTCTAAAAGCATTTTCATTTATGGGATGCTTTACAGTTTACAGTTGAAGGAAAGCACATTACAGACTTTTGTCCGCAATGACTCCTTAACTCTGCTCTGTTCTGCTTTTTTTGTATGTTTCTGGTCACAAACTTCCCGTATAAGAAATTTCAAGTTTTTGTTCCCACAAAAATACTATCGGTCAAGAATATTCAAGAATATTCGTATCTCCCCATTTTTCAAATTTAAGGTGGTAAATATTTTATTTACGATTTATTTACACCGTATTCACCAGATTTGACCCCCTGCGACTTTTTCCTGTTCCCAAGATTGAAGGGGCCGATGAAAGGACGCCGTTTTGCGACGACTGAGAAGATAAAAGCCGAATCGGTGAGAGAGCTAAAGAACATACCAAAAAGTGAATATCAGAACTGCTTCGAGGATTGGAAAAAACGCTGGCACAAGTGTATTATATCTGAGGGGTACTACTTTGAAGGAGATAAAATAGAAATTGGTGAATAAATAAATATTTGTTGAGAAAAATGAAAATTCACCATATTTTTTGAACACACCTCGTATGTTTTTCAAAAATGGGTCTTACCCTCTCTTGCTTTCGTTGAATCCTCCCGAGTATTCCACAATGATGTCATGTATTAAGTTGACAATCCGGTAGATCTTTGATTTACAAACTATTTGGACAACAGTTTTTGCATTAGTCGTTGTTCCGAAGATTTAACAGTCTTACTTTTTTCAGGGTCTGATTCTGAATGTTTCATAGACTTTTTTATGGAGGACTCATATCTCTTAATACGAGCTATTATTGCTACAATTTTATTATTATTGTCACAATTATTATTTTATTATTACAATTTTATACTAAAGCTTCAACGGAAAATACCTGCTTTAATTTTCCGGAAAAGGCATCTTTGTATTTAATTATTAGCAAGTGAACTTTTTGTTTGTCATCATGAAACCGCAACACGCACACTTCAGCTCAAAACTCGATTCAGTTGAATACAGTGAGCAACATAAAACTAAATGTACTTTATCGAACTTTGTTTCATCAAAAAAAATTTTAATGCGCAGAGCAAGAAAAAAGTATAAAATTCGAAATTTTTCGGATATAGCAATTATTATCAAATATATAGTTTAAGAAAAAACGTATACCGTCAGATACGGTGCGCACAAGAACCGCACAAAAACAAAAATCTTACTGCAGATTCCCATTTGTATTTTCATGTTCGCCAACTTACTGGAGCTGGTATTATATAAGTTTAATATTTTTAGGAAATTCTAGAGGATTAGTAAACCGACAGCGGTTGAGCTTTTTTTTGTCCTCTGCATTCACCAATGCTTTTTTCAGTAATAATTCGCGAACGACATCTGATTCATTTGAGTTTTTTGTTTGCCAAGCAATCATGTCCGTTGTCAAGGGAATATTATTCAATTCATTTCTAACGTGAGTCTCGCCGTGAAGGCCTTACCCACAGTGTGCGACACACAGGGCATATTACAATGCGATCCCAGGGGGGCGTTGGCAATCCAAGTTAAACTTGGAATAGGGGCTGACAATTTTGGTGCCAGCGCAATTGTCAGATCTTTGTTCCAGCCAGAAGATACCAAATTGATTATGCTAGTACGGAACATAATCTCCATTGGCGGAAGTGAGGCCTATTTTACCACCTCTTCTACTCTATGGGTGTGTAGTAGCTGATTGCAATGCAACACCACATTCAAGCACAAAATCTCTACCAGCGATTTTGGTTACTTTTAAATTGCAATGTGATTATTAGGTGCCAGTCCAGTACTCGTTTGTTTTTCTGTACTCGTACGAGGTGTGATCAAAAATATCCGTTATTTTCAATTTTTTCCAAAAAGTATTTTTTTATTCATCAATTTCTATTTTATTTCCTTTAAAGTAATTCCCCTCAGATATAATACACTTGTGCCAGCGTTGCTTCTAATCCTCAAACACTTCTAAAACGAGCTTTTTGGCATCGCCAACAACTCCTGTTTCGATTTTTCTTTTATCTCCTCAATCGTAACAAAACGCTTTCCTTTCATCGGTGTCTTCAATTTTGGGAAGAGGAAAATGTCAGCGGAGGCCAAGTCCAAAAACTCACGCGCAAGCATCGATGTGTGAGCTGGTGCGTTATCATGGTGCAAAATCCATGATTGGGTTTTCCACAATTCTGTGTGTTTCTGACGAATTGCTTCGCGCAAACGCGCATAACTTCAAGGCAGTATTCCTCATTGACCGTACGACCTTGTGGCAAGAATTCATGATGCACCACGCCATTGCAATCGAAGAAAACAGTGAGCAAAACACTCACATTTGACCGAACTTGACGTGCTTTTTTCGGTCCAGGACGAGCATCGTCATTGACATCTTCTCGGCCTTCATAGCAGACTCGCCAAACGCCACAGTCAACATTTCAAATGTCCTCGCACATTTAATTTCATTTTTTACACAAAACTTAATACAGTTTCTTTGATCGATCATTTTTTCGAATAGTAAAAAAATCGAAGAGCACACCAAAACACGACTAACCTTTTTATCTGTCAAAAACAAACTGACAATCCAAAATGGCTGATATTGTCAATATATACGTATAACAGACATGTGTACCAACATAACAGGGAAAAAAATCGAACATACGTAACTAACGAAATTATCACACCTCGTATGTTCCTTGAAATATCGACATTTGCCCTGATCGTCGCCTTTGAAACCCTAAATGTAATGGATATTTTTTTACTTTTTTCCATTTATTCAAGCTCAAGACCGTTTAAGCTCTTTGCAAAGCTTACTCCAAAAAAGCGACAGCCTGTCTGTATAGCTATTCCGGATCCAGCCATGGTTCCGCATCGGCAGACTTGTGGATAATTGATAATTGTGAACTGTTTATCAAGACTTATGCATTTGAAACTCTAAACTTAATGAGAATCTTTTCTTGAGTTCATTTACTCGGAAGAACATCATAAGCATTCACTCATCAGAAACATTTGCAAAACTTCTTTTCTTTGCTTGTGTTGACAAAACCCATCGACTTTCAAACAACAATATTTTGTTGTTGGCTTCGCAACCAAGAAATTCGTCATGCCCTACGTCATCATTCACTCGTTTGTGTTTAGTTTAGTCCATTAATGATTCATTTTTCTTTATATTTATTCGAGCTTAAACCATTTATGCTTTCTTCAAAGCTTCAAAAATTGTTGTAAAAAGCAGAGGTATCCAGTTCGGACCATAGAATACCTAAAGTGTTTGTCATTGTGGTTGCTTCGGATTAACGAATCTGTATTGTATATACAAAGTGTTCGAAGCTGTTGTATACTATTAAGCAAAAGCTACCACCTAAGGTCAGATCGAACTTTTCACGAATACGATGATAGACGAAACTCCATTTTGTGCTTGAAACAAATCGGATCAAAAGTGTGCCAGTTGTCTAGGCTTTACTATGCAAATAACAAACTTTTACCATTGCTAGAAATTTAACTGAGATTTTGTAGAAATACATACATACATATAATGGCAATCAAATACAAAGAAAAGAAATGAACAAAGCCAGACGGTTCTGTCAACTCTTCGCAATTGTTAAAACACATCTTAGAATTTGTCAATATAAATATATTTGCCGTTATATATCAATACATTTTTTTGGCAAATAAAAAATTATAATACACGCATACATTTTTTTCGCTTTCCGAATCAAAAATAATACTACAAATTTCAGTTGTTGTTGGCGATTCATTTTAATTTTTAATTAATCGTAGCTAGAGTTTGACCCAATTCATTCCCTTGTTTCGAGGCTGATTCGTTTAATGTGCCAGCAAAGGGAAGATTGTGTTTGAGAGGGTTATCGAACCATAGTAAAAGATGAAAAATAAATTTTACAGTTCACTTTTCCCCTGCAGAAACAGCAAGTCTCTAGTTGAATAGCAAGTTACATTTAACTTCGAAAAAATAATATATTGCTTTCTTCAAAAACTGGCTTTTATAAAGTACTGCGCCTTTTTTTCGCTTGTGAAGAATTTGCTTTAAATATTTCCGAATACTTTTTTATAACATTTATGTGATTTTCGATTAAATGGCGTTAGAAATCGTATTTTTCGTTTGTAATTAAATTTCTGATCAAAAGGAAATTTGCCTTAATAAATGCCAATTATAAGATAACTGGAGCCTTCTACATTGAATGAATAATGTAAAGGGTGCCCCAACTAGAACGCAAGATTTAAATTTGGCGTCATTCGAAGTGTCATTGTTTGACATTTGAGCTATTGTTATTGTTTGCTGGCAGAAGGTACGATGTTAGTAAAAATGGAGCGCTACACGAGTGAACAACGCATTTTCATTGTGAAATTGTTTTACCAAAATGATGAAAGTTTTGCGGCTACAGTTGGCAAATTGTGATCAATTTGGGGTCACAATAATGCTTCAAAAGAGTCAACTGTAAAGAGATTAATGGATAAATTTGCCAAAACTGGGTCTGTTAGTGATGTAAAGACAACAACGCGCCTTCGACCAGGTCGATCGACCGAAAATGTCGCAGCTGTACGTGATGATGTCGCTCAAACTCCATCCACCTCAATTCGACACCGAGCTCTGCAAATTGGTGTCTCCAAATCCACTGTGAAGCCAGCTGGCCATGGACAGCAAAGGGAGTTCGTTAATTGGGTATTGGAGAGACAACATGAAAATGCTGATTTTGCCAATAAAATCATCTTCAGTGACGAGGACCATTTCCATCTTGATGGCTTCGTCAATAGATAGAATTGTCACATTTGGGGTGAGGAAAATCCTCGAGTGATTCACGAGAAGCAAATGTATCCTCAACGTGTCACTGTGTGGTGTGGATTTTGGGCTGGAGGAATCATTGGACCTTTTTTTATGAAAATGAGGCATGTCAAGCGCAAACAGTCAATGGTGTTCGGTATCGTGAAATGATAACCAGTTTTTTCGTGCCTAGAATTGAAGAAATGAGTGTGGAGGGCATGTGGTTTCAACAAGACGGCGCCACATGTCATACAGCCAGAGAAACAATTCAATTGCTGCATCGGTCATTTAAATCTTGGAACACCCTATATAAGAAATATAATCGAATGCCATTTCCTTGTGCGTTACCAAATACTTGAGCTCAATTTTTTAAGTTAGGCACGTGAACAGCGAAATTTTAAAAATTTGGATGTTTTACAGCAATGCTTTCGAATGCAATTATTTTAAAAAGCCGTTAAGATAACTTTGCGAAAACCTATTATTTCTCAGAAGAATAGCATAGATAAACAATTGTATGAGTTAAAAGAAATAAATTATTTGAACCTCCCAATGCAGCAGCATTCTTCAGCCACCCTGTATATATGTATATGAATAGGCTGAACAGGATTTAAAATTCCTAAAATTTGTAGCGCTTATCAGTATTTCCTTATAAAAGTTCAAGTGAAATGTGTCAACATATACATACATACAGCAATTCCAATTGGAAATTCAGTTTGGCAGAATGATTAAGAAGCTGCCATGATTCATTCAAATCTATAACACTTAACTATTTTTAATAGTACTTGTTGTTGTAAAACACTTCCAAGTTAATCGAAATAAATGTAGCCGCTTCGTTTCGTTATTTAAGCTTCTGAGCGCGGCGTTTATGTTACATGTTACGTCATAACTTAAATATATCAATACAAAATATAGTCACTGCGAAATACATCCGGAACTGGTAGCTGATGACGTTATATAAATACTTCTAATGCTCCGAAGCCAATGGCCTTTTACGCACCAACATGTCTCGTGAGTATTAGATTGCAACACACACGGTTGAACATAGCCAGTGTTACCCCACTGCAGTATGGCGTTCAATTTGAAATGACACTCATTATGAATAAGGCAAACTCAATAGGTTAAAGAAAATTATACGAATAGTATACAACTGCTATACAATACATATGTACATATGTACATACGTCTGTATATACATGTATATGAGAATAACGCAACAAGAAATACTCGCTGCTCTGACCACGCAGTCGGGCGAAGGCCACCTGTCCTCAACTCCATCTCTGCGAAAAATTTTGACGAATTTTTATTGATTTGTCTTCTGTTCGCTTCATTTCAGTGTTTCTGGATATCTGAACGATGAACAGAGAAGAATTCTTCAAAACTACACACTCTAGAGTTATTACATTTACGTATGTACCGCCTACATACATTGTAGATCGATTATGTACATAACCTCCTTCTCGCACATACAGTCAGTCTCAAGCTTTTCAATTAGTACCTATTGTACAGATATATGTGATAAATAAAGTGTTATAATTGTGCCTACACATACACATATACGCAGACACAATATACTCGTACTATATCATTAAGATCAAAACTACAAAATGACAATTACATACACTGGAGAGGTTGCTACATGTCGCGGATTCGGCTGTTTCCTAAAATTACTTCTCAGGTGAGTACCTATCTGGAACATTAACACTTATCTTATTCTCTCTTGTACTTCATTTAACATCATTGTGAGTGTGTAATGTGAATGTAAATGTGAATATGAATGAACATGAGATCGGTTTGAATGAATCACTTTGATTGCTAAATTTTAGTCATAAACACATGAGACGAATTCTTGGAATTGTTGCAGTTGATATATCTTAATTGCCTCCCTCAGATGTGCCAAAGAATAATCTATTGTGTTCTATTTTTCTTTCTACTACGATTTGAAATTAATAGACAGTAAATATAGACAAAATGACAGACGGATGCTTGACGTTAGAAGTTAACAACTTGCGTGTGGTTCTCGAACATTTTTACATTAGAGTTATGCAATAACAAGTCCAATTGTTCTATCAAAAAAGTGTAATTTTCATCAATCACTTATATTTGACTTGCACAGAATAGTACAAAGTTGCTTCAAAAGAGGAATCTTGCGATGAATAAAAGTATTTTGCAAATAAGAGATTTTACAATCTTAATTACATATATGTATGTAATACTGAACATGTGTATCATTATCATTTTGAGATCTTGAACTGTGATTCGTTTGAAAGATATCTTCGCAAAGAAAGTAATAGTCTTAGACAAATATTCAAACAGAAAACTGAGGAAGCATAGATTGATGTTGTACAGATAGGTTCCATTGAAATTCAATATGTCTTCTCTTCGCAGCTTAATTTTCTGCGAAATCCAGAGTACGCAATTTGTGAGTAATGGGTAACTCACCCACAGAATAAGTAAGCCACACACATCGTCGTGGGAAGTGAAACAGGGTGGCGCAATAGAACGTGCATATTGCTTCATATTGGGTTGGCGGGCTCATGGAGTTTTAGTCGCTATGAATCACTTCGACGGCAAGCGTCGCGCATTTTGCGTGCGCGCATTTTACGAGAAATCTCGTTCATATATTGCTACTAGGCGACTATATTGTGCTGAATATGGACTACGGCGAATTAGTGAAGCTTCGAGTGCTAATTTAATTAAAATATGGGTAAAGCGTTTTGAAGAGACCGGTTCAACATTTAAACCACAAGCAAATGGTCGCCCAAGAACATCTAGGACCGAAGACAATTTTGAGAGAGTTATGGAGTCAGTACGAGGAAATCCACAAATGTTGACTCGCAAGAGATCGTCTGTCTTACAATTATCGCGACGAAGTTTGCAACGAATTTTAACATTGGATCTTAAACTGCATCCATATAAGCTGCAATTAACACAAGAATTGAAAGAGTCTGACTTCATAGCAAGGCTCGCATTTGCTAATGAAATGCTTGATCGATTTTCCAATTTTGACGATATCCTTTTCTCTGACGAGGCTCATTTCCTTATGAATGGGTTCGTAAACCGTCAAAATTGTCGTTACTGGAACAGTGAAAATCCCAAAATCAAACACCAGAAACCATTGCATAGTCCTAAAGTGACAGTATGGGCAGCAATCTCTAGCAGAGGAATAATTGGTCCTTTTTTCTTCGAAAATGCGCGGGGCCAAAACGTTACGGTTAATACGGAACGCTATGTTGAGATGTTGGACGGATTTTTGGCTCCAGAAATTGAAAGTTCAAGAATAGTGAATTCCAGAACTTGGTTCCAACAAGATGGAGCTACCTGTCACACATCAAATGACTACATGGCGGTGGTGAAGCAGATGTTCCCTGATGTTCCCGTCGTAGAGAGGGTCACCATTTAGATGATGTTATTTTTAAAAAATAAACTCCATTTATTACTCTACAATGCCTTAGATTTATTTTAACCATACCTTTTGTATTTATTTTTTAATCTATTTTTTAAATATGCACGTTCTATTGCGCCACCCTGTATTATAATTTTGAGATCTTGAACCGCGATTCGTTTGAAAGATATCTTCGCAAAATAAGTAATAGCCTTAGACAAATATTCAAACGGAAAATTGAGGAAGCATAGATTTTATTGATGTTCTACAGATAGATTCCATTGAAATTCTATATGTATGTCGTCTCTTCGCAGCTTAATTTTCTGCGAAATCCAGAGTACGCAATTTATGAGTAATGGGTAACTCATCTACAGAATAAGTAAGCCACACAAATCGCCGTGGGAAGTGAAATACATACATATGTATGTTGGTTTGCACCACCGTTTAAAGTTACTAAATTGTTTCCATTTTTGAAATACTACTTTTGACTAAGATTACGAAATAGTTTGGAAATAAAAGAAATGAAATGGTAAATGCACAAAATGCTTAGCTTTCAGAGCTCGCGGACCTTGATGACTTCGTAACTCGAAGCCGACAGCAGTAGTCGTATCGAGAAAAATAACTGTTGACTGCTGTTGCTTGTAGTCACAGCAACAATCAATGCAAAGACTGAAAACGACTGTAGAAACAAAAATTTGACTATCAAATAAACTAAACAATAATTTCTGGTATATGAACAAAATTTTGGTTTGTGTGTCATTAATCTTTTTGCTATGTCTTTAAACTAAAATGAACTATTGGTAAGGTTTTTGTGAATAAATTTGGATATATCCGTATTTTTGAAATGGGTGGTGTCCAATCACAAAAATGATTGAATTTTAATCGTTTCTAAGGGGGTGGAACAAAATTGAAAAATCGAACAAAATTTCCCGGGGAAACGAGAAATGTTTTTCATATATGACAAGATGGAAAATGTGTACAATTTTCTTTAAATCCTTTAGAAACCCTATAAATTCTATAAATTTTGCGATTAGGCCATCCGATTCGGAGATAAGACCGTATTTGTATTTTAGCTATTTTCTCCCATTTTAAGTCATTTTGACGGGTAGACGCTTTCAGATTATAGGCGCATGTAAGTTTTATCTACTTGACACGGGATCAGCACCCTCAAGATCATATTTGTTATTGGACGGACTATTCCCTTCGAGTAATGGATTTTTTGATTTTTTTTTTTTTGTCTATTTTCGAATTTGTAAATTTTTTTTTTTTGGATTTTTGAATAAAGATTGAAATTAGTTAACCAATTATGCCCAAAAGAAGTCGGTTTCATATTCACCATGCGTAACCTTAGAGACCCATTATCATTACCAAATTTGTAGGTGTGGTTTAGACATGAGACGGTCCCAAAACTAGTCGATTTAACAAAGAAAAAAATTTTCTTTATTTTTCAACATAATCTCCTTTTAGTTCGGTACACTTTTTCCAGCGATATTCAATAGCTTCTATACCCTGTTTATAGTAAGAACTGTCAAACTCCTTAAAATAGCCATCAACCACAGACTCCACCTCTTCATTGTTGGAAAATCTTTTACCATTGAGCCATTTTTTCCATATTTGGAAATAGAAAATAGTCCGATGGAGCTAAATCATGCGAATATGATGCGTGATGAAGCAAATCGAACTTTAATTCGCGAATTTTGGTCATCGAAATAGTGGATGTGTGAACTGGACCATTGTCTTAACGAAACATCACTTTATTTTTCGCCATATGCGGCCTTTTTCCATAATTTCATCACCTAAATGCTACAATAAATTAGCTAATATTCGTTGTTGATGATTTTTCCTTTCTGAAGATAATCAATAAATATAACCCCATGCGCATCCCAAAAAGCAGACGCCATGACCTTGTCTGCAATCTCCGCGTTCTTTGAACACGATTCTTTCATTCCAGTCTACAACTTTGACTGTGCCTTTGTCTGAGGCGTAAAGCGCCTCAAATTGAAATATTGTACTACATAACGGTGACCAATTTTTTACATCTTTGCAAATTCACTGAGATTGTTTACTTTTGACTTACTTTGTTTACTTAGCGCCTTGCCACTTTTCACCAAAATAATTTTTTTCGAACTTCTGGTATCGTCTAGGCTAGTAGCCTAGTTTTGAGACCGCCCTTGTACCAATGGGATCAGTTATACTTAAATGGAACATTTCCTATATCCTGTGGCACATAAATTACGCATCGAATGCAAACGAGTAATACATTAACAATTGATGTGACTATCAATATATTCGATTCGACATTCACAGTCAAAAGTCTTTTGTTTCAAAATAGCTGTCGGCTTCGATTTTTTTTTTTTTTTTTTTTTTTTTTTTGTCGTAGTCGGTAGCAGATCAGACGAAATCATTTCGTGTCTTTGCTGATTCGTTTCATTTGGTTCTGTTAATTTTTATAGCCAAAGTCGTTTGTCGACAATTTGCTGCATCATGGCTAAACACTGGTTAATTTTTGTCTGCTATTGCTAATGTTTAGGCAGAAATTTAAACCCTTGCTTACACACTATCCATGAGAAATAGTAGTAGTGGAATGTTTAGCTGTCATGTCTAATTTCACACCACGGTGGTTAATTGCCCACAGTGGCATCTCATTCCACCTGTATAGTGTGTAATGTGTAGATGGCATTTACACATTGCCCATGAGTGGTGAGTTGTGTTACCCACCATCGTGATTAGTGTGCACATGCCGTTACTCATTTCCCTTGGGCAGTGTGTAAGCGATCAATTTCTCTTTCCCACGGCGATATGTGTGGGTAAATGCGTACTCTGTTGAGATCATATCAAGTCGGTTTTTTGCTTAAATTTCTGTCGTAGCTGATACAATGAATGTAGTCAATTTTAAGAATTAAAAAAAATGTCGAAATTTTTGTGACTAATTGATATCAATTGATGCGAATGAAATTATCAGGGAGAAGAATGCAGCAAGAATAAAGGAAAAACAAAAAAGGAAAACTATTGTGAATCTTCCATGGACGTATAAATTTGTCAAAAGCAGTTTGCCAGAATGAACTATTTCACAAAAATACACATAGTTGATAATAACCAAAATATTAACTACTCGTATGTGGTATGTGATATACCCCGATTCAACCTTAGTTGATCGGACTTAGGTTAAGGTAACTAAATTCAACGACATAGTAATTGCTGGTCACGGCATATAGTTGATGCCTACGACAATAACTACGGATTGGTTAATCACTCACCTCAAATCAATAAAAAGTTACAATTAAAATGAAAACTCAATTTACAGTTTTATTTCTTCCTGTTAATGTAAAACATTTTTATACATTATATGCAGTTTTTTGAAGAACATTCGGCCACCTCCATTTCATCATCTACAACAGGTTGTTGGACCCCAGTGAATATAACAGGATGATCACATTTTCTTCTTGGGTATTTACAGAGAACTTTTTCAAGTTGATAATGCTTCCTTGCTTACTTCCTTCCACAATTTAATATAAAAAAATATTGTACTTTTGAATAAAAACTTCTATCAATAGATTTGAAGCAATTCGAACTTCAATTCATTAATTTTGGCCAATAATAGATGTGTGAACTGGAGCATTGCTTTTCGCCAATATTTTACTGTTGTAAACGAAGGAACAGACTCTCATAGAGTAGACTCTTGCTCGGTTTTAATATTCGTTGGACTGAGATCTTTCAAATTGAAATATTAAATTACATACTTTTTTACATGTTTGCAAATTCACTGAGATTGTTTACTTTAAATGGCTCAAATAAAAATACAAAACTACGTGGCGCCTTGGAACTCGAAACATATGTTTTATTAGGTTGCCATTTTTCACGAAAATCATTTGTTTTTTTCCAAACTATGGGCACAATGTCGCACTTCTCTTATTTGGGTTCCCACATGTCGTCTTGATAGCAAGCAAATTTAATTAGACCACCTGTTACCGTCTGACCAATGTTCCTAATTTTTGCCTCTGATTTTTACATTGCTTTGACTTAGGGTAGGTCTGCGTCCACCACCATATAAAAGGTTGTTACAGGGGTAGGCATTCTCAGTGTTGGCTGCTGCAGCAACCAAATGGCTAATGACAGTCCGCTCATTTTTTGGCGTCAGTTTCAGCCTCAGTTTGAAATCGTTATCGAAATAGAATTCAAACTCAACAGTGTTATTGCTTTGTATTTGCCTACTCCATTTACGTGTGAACAAAGTGTTTTGTATATTCGACCGTGAAACCCAACGTTTTCTATAAGAAAAAGTATCAGCTAAAAAGTTTGATGGGGCCAACGCCTTAAAGATTGCTCTTCGCCGAGAGTGGAATGGAACGCGAAGCTTACCCGCGCAAACTATATGATAAAGGCGTCTATATTAAACAATAACATATTTACCTTAAAATTCTAAATGTTTTTACCAGTATATCGTAAAATTTGTTAAACAAAAAAAAAAAAAAAAAAAAATAAAAATGGATAAAAATACTGCATTTTTTAATGCTTCGAGCGCCGATCCAAGTATTCGGTTTCAGGTTTTATCATCTCTTATAATTTGTTTATATATTTTTTTAAATTTGGGATGAAAACATGGAGAGAACTGAAAAGATCCTCCTTTTTGGCTTAAGTTGAAGTTGAATTGAAACCATCGCTGTGATTTCTGTATGTACTCAAGATAATTTTTTTAATATTTGCTACACAGCCATAATATTGAAGCCCGATTTATTCTACGACCATCTTAGATCTCCGCTGCGTCATGTCCTCCACAGAAAAATTGTGTTTCTGGAACATCTAATGTTTAGCATCCACTGAACAGATTGGTTTTCATGCCTTTGCTCATTGGGGACACGCATTATAAATCGACCATAAAATTAGATGTGAGAACACAATATAAAAACAAATTACACATATGGTCAGAACAATAAGTACATTCTCAATTTTTTTAAAGGCTCGTAGACGAAAATTTTTCAAATTAAAAGCAAAAACATATACTAATTTCTGTTGTTATAACATTAGAAATATAATAAATGCTAAAACAATAACAAAAGACAAAAATTAAATTTAGTATTTTTCAAAAAGTAAGAAATTAATCGAAAAACATTGCACAAAATAATAAGTACATTTAGTTAAAATAAGTAAAAAAAATCAAGTTTTTTGTGCTAAATTGGCTGAGTTTCGTTAAAAGCCAGCCGTATATCCACCTTTATTTTCAATTATTTTGTTGATTCTTTTTGGCATGCTGGCAATAAGCTTCCTGCAGGTTTCTACTGGTATTTCATACCAAGTTTTTTGAACAAGATTCCATAACTGATCCTTATTTTTAAGAAGCTCCTTTCCAATTCTTTGTTTCAACTCTCCCCAAAAATTTTCGATTTAAGTCCGGAGATTGACTTGGCTAGTCAAGAAGGGCATCATTATTATCTTGGAACCAATCCTTTAACAACTTAGAATGTATGATCCGAATCGTTATCCTGCTGGAATGCACATCTAAGAAGCATACTTTCCACAGCATAATTCAACATCGTATTTTCCAAGATATCTTTTTAGTGGAATAGTGGTCATAGTGTCGGTTATTCGATGTATCGGACCGACACCATACCACAAGAAACAATACTAGACCATAATATTACCGTCCCCGTGCTTAATTGTCTTCTTTGTAAAGCGAGCATGGAATTCCTTACCCTTAGGCCGTCGAACATTCCGGGCACAGTTGTTTCCCAATACATTAATTTTTGTTTCATCGCTCCACAACATTTTTTGCCATTTTTTTACCGTCTCCTCCGGACCAATTAGAATGACTTCTTGCAAACGCCAATCTAGCCTTTAAATTTTTTTTTTGTCTAAGCAAAAGAACTCTTCTGGCTATCCGTCCTGGTAAATGTGCTTCTTGTAGTCTACGACGAACCGTTCTCGATGAAATTACATTTCCAATTTCTGCTGAAATCGCTCTTGAAGACACAAACGGGTCCTTCTTCCCAAGTGTTACAGTACGGATATCTGTCGTTTTTGAAGATTTTTTGGGTCTTCCGTGAGTTTTGTCGGGTTTTTTAGGTTTCAAAGCATTTTGTACAAAAAATAGTGACCTATTAATAGCTTCTGCAATATAACGAAGACTTTGGGGCCACTTTCTCTTAGTTTTGAAACAATTTGTCTCTCCTCCTCAGAGCAATGACTTTTTCGACCCATGATTTTTTTTACTATATAATTTGTTACGAATAAAGATAAACAATAGTATAATAAAACAGTCTTTCCAAAAAGACTACATTAGACTGCGAAAATATTAAAGAATTGAGCAATGTATTTGTTATTTTGACCAAGTACTTCAATCACACCTGAACAAAACTAACTCACAATGAGAACAACGGGGAAGTCCCAGTTTTGTTTTCACTTTTAAAGGCATTACCATATTAAAGTTATTTAAATAAAAAAGAATTGCCACTTTCCGTTGAAGTAACTAAAATTAAACATAAAGCAAAAATAAGCAGGTGTACTTATTTTTTCGACCATATGTGTAGGTGAAAAATATAGTTGGTGGAAGCGATGAAGTCAGCCTGAATGATTCATTTGCATGAGGGCTATGTCAAAACATAGCCATTATGGTTTTTTTACACCTGATTTAACGAAATCATATTTGCTTAATACAATCAAACCAAAAATAAAAGAAGAACTTATTGAATCGTTAAATTCAAGTTTGGCAAGTGTTCTTTCGGTTTGCTTAATTCTATTGACTTAACCAGTTTCACAAATTGTTTAAGTTGGTAGAATGCTCGTAACTGCTCCATGATCAGCTCATATTTGCTCTGATTTACGCTCTTTTAATAATATTCTTTTAATTGAACACCATGAAACTCTTGCTATTTATGTGGTTAAGTCTGATGTTGAATATAGCGCTCGACCATTTTCTATTATTTCCCCACCCTTAATCGAGGCACTCCAAGGTTAAACATATTTTGATGAAACGTAATGTAAAGCTAACTGAATTGGTAGACACAACATTAGTTGATTTCAAAATCAACAATTGATAAATATAACTTTCTCATGTGTCTGATAGCAGTATTTGCGTTTGTATTTCGAATATGACGAAATATTAATTTTA
Organism: Philornis downsi; assembly: GCA_019455685.1. Taxonomy (NCBI): domain Eukaryota; kingdom Metazoa; phylum Arthropoda; class Insecta; order Diptera; family Muscidae; genus Philornis; species Philornis downsi. Next base: position 30,217 of record JAHXMU010025423.1, read on the forward strand.
CTATACAATAAAGATATACGTTATAAAGAATTTGATCTTAGTCAAGGGCCAATTAGAAAGCTCTATTAACGCTAAGAACTTTATGGTTTTGATAACAAGAACTTGTCATCATTAATAACATGAATATGATACATGAAACTGCTTCTAAATTGCAAAGGCGTGATTGTGATCTTTATAAATATAATAAAAATAACCCTGGAAATAGTTTTTTAATACACCTTACATAAAGCAAACTATTATGCTACTTAAACACTGCTGAGGCAACGTCGTGACTCTCCATGGGCTATATGAAGAAATGTGATAACAAATGCTGAATTTTCAAACTATCTGTCGGTTTAGGACTTACAAGACTTTTGAATTGTTTCAAAGTGTAAACTACAGAATGAATTTTGGTGAAAACAGTATTAATATTAAAAATAAGAAATATGTATTAGAATTTAGTAGAAAAGAATCATTATTTCTTTTACATTTCGCTTATATTACATAACTATTTTAATCTTCAGATTTTCTAAGTTACTGTACACGTTTTTATAAGGCGGCAATTATCTGTATTTGATATATATATATATCTAATATAATGTGATTTTTGCCTTTGCTACGAGAGCGGTCCCAAAACCTAGCCGACGTGACGTATACATGGTGCCAGTAGTTTGAAAAAATTATTTTGGTGAAAAGTGGCAACCTTATGAAACATATGTTTTAAGTTTGAAGGCTCCACTTTGTTAAGTATTTTTATTTGAGTTATCAAAAGTCTCAGTGAATTTATGAACAGGGCTAAAATTGGTCAGCGTTAAGTAATACCATATTTCCATTTTAAAGGTCTCAGTCCAACCAATATTAAAGCCGAATTAAATTCTACTCCAAGGGAGTCTGCTCCTTAGCTTACGGCTGTAAAATATCGCAACGCAGAATTTAACCGAGGCTGTACGTGTTTCCAAGACGAACACCGCAGTGGTTGACCAATTGAGGTGTCCACTCCAGACACGGTTAAGGAAATCCACAAAATGGCATTGAATGATCGTCGGCTGAAAGTGCGTGAGCTAGCTGAAATGATAGGCATTTCGAAAAGTGTTATACATCGTATATTGACCAAAGATTTGAAAATGAGAAAGCCGTGCGCAAGATGACTGCCGCGCTTGCTTTCAGTAGAGCAAAAGCAGCGTCGTGAAGATGTTTCAGTAGAGTGTTTGGCGATGTTTCATCCCAATAAAGTCGAATTTTTGTATCGAATTATAATCATGGATGAGGAGGGTCCACCATTTCACACCTGAGGCAAAGGAACAGTCAAAGCGGTGAACTGGAATGGGAGAATCGTGTCCAAAAGAAGGCGAAGACGGTTCCATTTGTAAGGCAAGGTCATGGCGTTCGTTTTTTGAGGTGCTCATGCGATATTTTTAATGATTATCTTCAGAAGGGAAACACCATCAACGGCGAATGTTATGCTAATTTATTGCGGCGTTTAGGCGATTAATTTATGGGAAAAAGACCACATTTGGCGAAAAGGAAAATGTTGTTTCTTCATCCACTTTGCGATGGCCAAAATTAATGAATTAGAGTTTAAGTTGCCATACCACGCACCTTATTCGCCAAATGTAGCTCCCTTGGACTATTTTCTATTTCCAAATTTGGGAAAAATGGCTCGGTGGTAAAAGATTTGCCAAAAATGAAGAGGTGGAATCTGCGGTTGATGGCTATTTTAAGGATTTTGACAATTCTTATTATAAACAGGGTATAGAAGCTATTGAATATCGCTGGAAAAGGTGTACTGAGCTGAAATAAAATTATGTTTGAAAAATTAAGAAAAATTTTTCCCAACTTTTTTGTCTCTTTGTTAGGTGCGTTAGTTTTGGGACTACTCCCGTAGTTTAAATGCGATTTGGAAATCACACATATGCTTTAAATTCAGTTGATCGAAGTTGGAAAGTCTAAGGAAAAAAATCCTTAGACTTCGTATGGAAAGCCTAAGGAAAAAGTCCTTAGACTCTCCATACGAAATACAAAAATGGAATGGAATTTTGCTAAATTATCTAAAGTACCAAAGCAGACGATATTCCTATGCTTTAAGTTCAGTTGATCAAAGCTCGATAAGTTATATAAGAAGTACTAATGATTATTTCTTGCTTGGCACTAAATATCAAATATAGAAATGTCTGCATATTTTTTGCACGAATTTTTTTCCTTAGACTTTCCATATGAAATATAAAAATGGGATGGAATTTTGCTAAATTATCTAAAGTACCAAAGCAGACGGTCTTCCTATCTTCTCAACATCAAAAAGTTGATTTCTAGTGGCTGCTGATAGCTCTGACATTTTTAGTCTACAGTACCAGCGCCGTTCCAAAACAGACCATCTTTCTATCTTCCCACCATCAAAAAGTTGATTTCATAACAAAATTCTAGTGGCTGCCGTTGGCTCTGGCTCTTACGCTATAAATGTTATTGGAATCAAAGACATTTTTGGTCTACAGTACCAGCACCGTTCCAAAACAGACCATTTTCCTATCTTCCCAACATCAAAAAGTTGATTTCATAACAAAATTCTAGTGGCTGCCGTTAGCTCCGACTCTTTTGCGCTCTTAATGTTAATGCGTTCAAAGAAATATGTATTTGGTTACCCATCAAACATAGGAAGTAATTGTTCTTTTTTATTATTTTTTTTTAAATGTTTGCTCACAAGTTTACAACACTCTCCCACGGCTATCACCAGTTGACATTCCCGCATGATATCACCAATTTGATGTCGTCACAAACCCAGTAAACAAACAATGTAGTGATAACAACAATGGCGACATATCACAATGTCTTCCTAATTGTAGGCGACAGCGGCAAGTGAAATTAATGCTTGTGCACTCCACTCAATCGCACATGTGGATACTTGCCAATGTGTATATATGATTTCTGTTGCAAGACATATAGTAGTGTTCAAAAGTTTCATCGCCCAGTGATTTTTTAATTGGTAGCCATTACGTGAATGTTGTACTTCACTTGGAAGCCTCTGTATACATGTAACGGGTGATTTTTTAATCGTATTTTTTTAAATCGAACAAAACACTCAAATTTGCATCATATATTAAATTTTTTTTTTATTGGAATTGATAAATTGGTCTTTGCCATTTAATTTTTAAAGATAATTTCATGTAAATGTTGTCCGCGGCACCGTCTCAAAATGTCCATTCGGAAGGTCCAATTTTTCGTCACTTTTTCGATCATTTCGGCCTGTATTCCACGAATAATGCGTGTTATGTTATCCTGTAAGGCTTCAATAGTATTCGGCTTGTCCACATAGACTAACGACTTGACATAACCCCACAAGAAATAATCAAGGGGCGTTAAATCGCAAGATCTTGGGGGCCAACTCACAGGGTCAAATCGAGAGATAAACTGCTCACCAAATTCATCCCTCAATATATACATTATTGCACGAGAAGTGTGGCATAATGCACCGTCCTGATAAAACCACATGGTAACCAAGTACAACTCAGCCAATTAGGGCAAAAAAAATTCCTTGTGGTTCAGTAACACATGCCCAATCGCTAAGAACGGCGACGAATTGGCATTTCACGATCGTCACCAACACTGGTCGCTACGGCTGCAATATTTTTTTCGGTACGCACTCTACGCATGGACTTTATGTCCAACAAAGTAAATTTGGTGCGAGATTTGGACATAACAGCACGAATTTTTGATTCAGCAGGTCGATTATGATGACCACAAAATGATCGTATCAAACGATGCACATTTCTCACAGAGCACGAATTTTTATAATAAATTTCAACGATTTGTAATCGTTGCTTTCCATGATGAAATGGCAGAGTATACTGTACACTTTTCACTTTGACAGATGACGTTTGTACGCCATTACCAACCAGTGCTGCCAACCTGAAAAACTTAAATCTTAAAAAATCACCTTATGTATGTATATACATATTTATTTATGAGTTGAAATGTACGAGGTGTGATAAAAAAAATAACCGTTATTTTCAAATTTCGTGAGTTACGATGTTCGATTTTCGCATTTTCTTATGTTGGTACAATGTCTGTTATATACGAGCATATGAAGGTGTAGAATTGGAAAGTTTGGTGTGTCCTTAATTGAAATGTGTTTGTATATTCTGCACATCCTCCCATCACACAGTGTATGGTTTTGAAGAAGGGGAATAAATCTGCAGTTTCTAAACGGGTGGTTAGATTTTGATGAAATTTCATATAGCTAACACAGGTGTAGTCTTTTTGCTAACAATGGATACAATGGATAAAATTTTCCCAATAACTTTTTTTTGACATTTTTATTGTATTTATAACAAATTAGAGAAGAATAATTTGTATTTCGAAAAATTGAATAATTCCTACAGTTTACGAAAAATTTTGTTTCAAAAATTGAATAACTTCTAAAGCTTAAGAGATAAAACGCACATAAAACGATGTTTTCTAAAGATCTCAACTAGTGGAATACATATAGTGTAGAAACAGCGTAGTGGTCGACCAATTAAGGTGTCCACGCTAGACACGGTTAAGGATTTTTTTTTTACTTTTTTGTTGCATTAATTTATAACAATTTGCAGAAAAATTATTTGTAAAGAGATTACGAGATTGACTTATCCTGAACTTGGATTTTTGAATTTTCAAAGAGAATGTAAAAAAAATTAAAAAAAAAAAATTATTTAAAAAAATTGAATAACTTCTAAAGTTACGAGATAAAACGTACGTGAAACATTGTTTTTTGAAGATCTCAACTAGAGGAATACTCGTACATACAGAGCAGAATTTGGATAAAAATTTAAAAAATTGTATCGTTTTAAAATTTTCAAATTCATTCAATTCAAAGTATGAAATCCAAATTTAAAACTTGTATTCATTACAATTTAGAGAAAAATAATTTGTAAACAGATTACAAGATTGATCTTATCCTGAACTTGGATTTTTAAATTTTCATATAGAGTGTAAAAAAAAGAATTATATTTCAAAAAATTGAATAACTTCTACAGTTTACGAGATAAAACTTACATGAAGCAATGTTTTTTGAAGATCTCAACTAAAGGTGTAAAGTGTAAAAGTGTAAAATTCGGATAACAATTTAAGAAATTGTATCGTTTTAAAATTTTCAAATTCACAAGGTGCCCTATTTAGAAGCATAAAGTCCAAATTTAAAACTTGAACTCGACTACACCCCTGCTATAGCCATAAGAAATTTCATCAAAATTGAGGCAATCGTTTAGAAACTGCAGATTTATTTCTATAAGCGTCGAGATCTCATAAAAAATTTTGAATGAGACTATGGCTACTGTCCAGTTTGCGCAAAATTTCTCTTCCACAGCATCCTTCGTCCTTGTAAGCGATTATTTTACCTATTTCGTGGTCTATTAAACTTTTCCCTCGCAACATGTCCCTTTTATTACTAAATTTTACCACTTCTTCACCAAAATAATAATGATCCTATTACTTGCAGCTTTAAAAACTAACTAATTGAACTTGGCATTATAATTGTGAAACTCGCTAAAAACAGCATTATCGCAAGAACAAAAGTACGTTTATCGGCACAAATCCTAAAGTTTGTGTACCGTTACAGGAGTAAAGCAAATTTATGCGTGGCATTATAAATATGAAACGCATTTTATAATATAATGTAATATAATATAAACAAGGAATTTTAAAGTCCGCGGAGTCTTATATATTGCTACCTTTATAATGCAACCGTGGATGAAGAAATAGTTAAACCGAGAGTTAATGTTATTTTGTGAAGGAATGACATCGCCCTAAAACATTCGCATTCGAATATCTGAATATTACGTTGCGCTAAATATTAAGCATAGCTTTTACTTTTTTACTCTTTATTGGATATAAAATCTCGGTTTTGTGTTACGCGATTTCATGATTTATACTGCTACCTTCATAATGCAACCGTGGATGAAGAAATTGTTAAACCAAGAGTGAATGTTATTTAGTGAAGGAATGACATCGCTTTAAAATATTCGCATTCGAATATCTTTGAATATTACTATGCGCTAAATATTAAGCACAGCTTTTACTTTTTGTTTTACTCGTTATTGAATATTAAATTTTGGTTTTGTATTACGCGATTTCATGAAATATCTAACTACAACCACTTTTGTTCGCCACTGTGTGCACAGGGAACATAGAAATAAATAGATATATTCGTTAGTCGTAATCATAGGTACAAACATAAATAATTTGATATTAATCGTGATATGAAATTGTTGAGATTAGACAAGCATTCATTCGCTGTTATTATCTCATACTGTATACGGATGTCCCAATATTGACACACGAAATTAACAATTTTGGATATATCAGTTAAGACTGATTATCACATATTGCGCATTATAATCATATATAACTCGCTCATGATGCGGTCACTCAATTATAAATAAATTGCCTCTTGAAATGTGACACTAATATTCACACAATTGCTGGGCCCGAAAACGAAACTGATCAATTTATAATTCGATTATTTATAGAGTAACTGTTTCACAGACTAAACACACCGTTATTTTTGAAATAGTTGCGCTTGTTAAGTTGATGTCTTAAAACCGCTACAAATTTTTGAAAATGTGGAATTTTGGAAACATTCTATCCAAATGTACATTTTAGGATGAAATGTGGATAATCTTTTAGTATGAAAATATAGTTCTATAGAAAATTGAGTCAGATCATTCAGGGCTATTAGGTGCGCAACTAAGTTCTCTCTATATTTTTATAAAAATGGAACTTTGTTATGAAAACATGTTTACAAAAGATTCATTGAAATTATTGGCCATCGCTGGCTACGACTTTTTCCCATCTTTCTGGCAAAGCTTGAATCCTATCACGGTTAAGCTGTTAATCTTTTGAGGCTATCCGCGAATCTAGCCATTCCTTGATGTCGTCATATAAGTGGAACTGCTGGTCAGCCAGACAGTGTGCCATCGAACGGAACAAGTGATAACCGGACAGCGGAAAAGCTGAAGAATATGGCGGTTGGGTAAGACTTTCCATATCAACGTTTCCAGGTAGGTTTTAACGGGCTTCTTGGCCACGTGAGGCCGAGCGTTGTCATGCTGAAGAATCAGTTGTTCGTGCCTCTCCGCGTATTGTGGACGTTTCTCGCGCAGAGTTCGGCTCAATCGCAGTAATTGAAGTCGAAACCGATCCCCAGTAATGGTTGCGCTTGGTTTCAACAGCTCGTAATAAATAACACCGACCTGGTCCCACCAAATTCAGAACATAACCTTCACCTCGTGAATATCCGGACGAGGCTGTCCCCATGACTTTCTTTTCTTTGGATTGCTGTAATGAATCCATTTTTCATCACTCGTTACACTCGTTACTCCTTTTTTTGTCGCTGAAGTAGTTGTTCACAGGCGAAAAAACAACACTCAACGCGCATTAGATTCAACTCATAAGGAACTAAAGTTCCTTGCTTATGAATCATTCCCAACACATGCAATCGCTTGGAAATGGCTTGGTGGGTAACTCCTAATGCTGAAGCAAGCTCTACCTGCCGCAATGCCGTTAATTCAGTGTCTTCGAAGGTTTTTCGCCGTCCTACACGCGGACGGTCGTCAACATCAAAATCACCCTCTTTAAAACGACGGAATCAATCTCGGCGCGTTATTTCATTTAAAGCAGCATCTCCGTAAACGTTTTGAAACTCTCTATGAGCTTCAGCCGCCGTTTTCTTAGATTGAAAGACATTTTAGACGTCATTACGTTTAGGTTATGGCAGAACCGACTAACGCTTACATCTGGCGGTATCTATTGGCAAACAGCAGGAACTTAGTTATGCACCTAATAAATGAATCCTTACACTATTGTATTAGACCGTTCGGTCTTTTGCGTTTCCTGTCTAATTAGTTATACTAAGATTTTATAATCATCCTCACTTTAAGTACCTCCAAACGGGAATTTTGTCGATATCTTCGCCGCCGTCGTGCTGAAGACATTTTTGTCCATGATCACAATAAGACCTATTTAAAGTAATTTTGTTGAGCTTAACTCTATTAATGTATATATGGCGTATGGCTCATGATTCATACGAGTCTGAAACCTCCATATTTTTGCATACAAGGATGTACAGGAATACAAGCAAATTGTTTGCTACGGCTGATTTTTTGTAAATCGGGAGGGAATTAAGCTGATGTAACGCCTGTTGATAAGTCAAGACAAGATTCTTTGTTAAATTCCTAGGCTGGCATTATTTGCCTTAAATAATTTAATCGATCACATTACAGTAACAGTCACCAAAGTTCACACTTAGTTAGTTATTTATCCTTTGTTGATTTTATTTTCGTCAACCGCAAAGCCCACTTTCACTGAATCCTACCCATTGCTAGCAGAATCTGACAATACATAATTTTACGGTCCGATACACAAATATTTTGTTTACATGTAAATATCGTAACTCATTAACAATGGCTGGTTGTGATTTTTTAGCGAAATCCAAAGCAATAATACTGTTGCCTTAGAATTCCATGTTGATAAAATCTTTTAAATGCGACGTAAAACGCTATACTTTTGTAGACTACTAAACAACATAACAAATTGACGCTTATCAAAAAATGAGCGCGCCGTCATTAGTCATTTGGTTGACGGAGTAGTGTAAAGTTGGTTACGCTTCGAATACCTACTCCGGTATTTATTCTCAATTATTGGCAGATTTTCCAATTCCTTCCCTATACTTTTTTCGTTTCTCTCCCTTTCCTGCGTTTACGAGATGATTCGCCATTCTCCTCTCCTCCTCACTTGTAGCGTTCTTCCATACAACACGTTACAATGTGTCCCGTCCCATTCCACCTACTCTTCTCCCGTTTAAGAAGATGGTTCGCCACTCTCCTCCTTCATGTATAATGTTCCCTTATAGCATTCGTTAAAGTTAGCTTTATTGTTGCATTTATGCTGCATATGCTATACGTAATTCATATGCTATACGTAATTCTTCATCACATCAGGGCTTATGTGAGCGGAGCCTTTCATACCGAATCACAGTTTCAGCGGCAATTATCGTGCATTACGCAATATCCATGATATTGGAATCATGTGTTTATTCCATTACCATGTGATCAATTTGGTATCCCGTGGATGGTTTGTGGAGTTTGTGCGCTAATCTGAGGTTTTAATAGCGTGCTGTCACTAAGGGATTCCCATTTTCGTTTTAACACAAAGATTATCTAATTTAAAGCGAAAAACAGAGCGCAAATTCCCGAGAAATTGGGGAAAATTGGGGAGTTTTTCGGAACCCTCTCAAATATTAGAACCATCTCGGCTCACTTTGAATAACAAATTTACGATATATACATAGTCCTGCCATATGTTCTGTTGCACAATTTCCAGCGCTTATCGTTCAAAACTTCTTGCGGGAATAGAACCGTTAACTTTTTTTTCAGAACACATGCACTGATTAGTGAAGAATACTAGTCAGTTTGGTTTCTGTTTGCAATCTATTAACATGGAGTGGGGCGTTAAAGAGAATCGAGTCGGCGTAATAGCGTTGCATAAGTGCGGAAAGAGTGCTGGCGAAATTTTCGAGTTGTTAAAACCACTCGGAATGTCAAGAATGTTCGTTTATCGTGCTATTGCTCGCTTCGGCAAATTGTCTGGAGTAGAAGACAGGCCAAAAAGTGGTCGCCCGCGCGTTGTCCGTACGAGTGCGGTAGTAAAGGCAGTGCGTGAAAGAATTCGGAGAAATCCCTTTAGAAAGCAGAAAATCATGTCCAAGGAATTGGATATATCAACCAGATCCATGTCTAGGCTGATTCGGGATGATCTGCATATGAAAGCCTATCGTCGGTCCACGGGGCATCTTCTAACTCCTCAGCTAAAAAAAATTAGGCTGGAAAGATGCAAGCGACTTTTGCAGTGGCACGCGGACAATGGCCATGAAAACATTCTGTTTACCGATGTGAAAATTTTTACTGTGGAAGAAGTTTTCAACAAACAAAATGACAAGATTTATGCCACTTCATCTAAGGAAGCGAAAAAAGTTGTTCCAAGGGTTCAACGTGGCCATCATCCCTCTTCCGTAATGGTTTGGTGGGGGGTCTCCCACCATGGTGTCACATCCCTCCATTTCTGTGAAAAGGGCGTAAAAACTGATGCAAAGGTTTACCAAAAAGATGTGTTAGAGGGTGTTGTGAAGGGTTTGACCAATACCCTTTTCAATGGACGTAGATGGATCTTCCAACAGGACTCTGCTCCTGCGCACAAAGCTAAAACCACGCAGGAGTGGCTCAGAGTCAATATTTCTGGCTTTATAGCAGCAGAAGATTGGCCATCAGGGAGTCCAGATCTCAATCCACTGGATTATGCTTTGTGGTCAGAATTGGAGAATATGGCTTGCAAGACTCCCCACAGAAATTTGGGAAGCCTTAAAACAGCATTAACCAGAGCAGCGTCCTCGATCTCCATAGAAATCGTACGTGCGGCTATAGCCCAATGGCCACACCGTTTGAAAGCTTATGTTAAAGCAAAAGGCGGCCATTTCGAGTGAATACAATTTTTTTAATAACCAATATTGTCTTCTAATAAAGGAAATAATTTTGAATACAATATGAATATTGGTTTGTTTTTTTCGCGTTTTATATTTGTGAGAGAACATATGTCAGGACTAGGTATAGCCATATTAGGAATATTTTCATTAATAAGCGAGCATAATTATGTTTGCTACATTTGGCTAAATTGCAGTACATTTTTTTACAATTAACTAAATGTCACATTCGTGTAATTCTTTTCCACATCAATTTAAAATTTTGGTGCATTATATACAACTCCAGTTAGAGCATAATATTTCGGTCTGTAAGACGCAAATTTGGAAAATCCAACTTTAATACCGGCATGTATCTTTTTCAATACCTCGAACAATTTCTTTAATTTGTGTAGCAGCAACCTCTTTTGCGTTTGAAATGACTCTCCGTCAGTCTATAGGAAAAAGAGTTAGTTTACAAGAATACACACTGTCCACTGGATTTTCATCAGTGTTCTCACCAATGTCTACAAGTGGACCTAAATCTACGCAGTTTCTTACATTTTTAACGGGAAACATGGTAGTTCTTCCTTTATGCTTCTGGGGGACTACTTTCGACTTAGAATCTTTATGCAAGTTCTGGTGAAATTCTTTAACAGCGTCTATAAGCAATTCACCAGTCATCATTCACTTTTTATTTCAGTAAAAAAAACTCCCGCCCTACATTATATTCTTGCATTAGGTTCTAGGTACAGATATAACTACACCTATTCATTGCGAATAATTGCAATTTTAAAAGGATATAAATATGGTTTAATTTTCCAAACTGTGTTTTAATGGTCTGACCAAGTAAGAATCTCTATCAGATACATTTTGTGGCCTATTAATAACTTTTCTAATGCTACATTTTTTAAATAATCAGACCTTTGCGTCACAAGCTATAAGAGAAAGACGCAGTTTTGTAATATTCTGCGCTTCTCCTTCAATTCGCCACACCAAGTTTCGACAGTATTTCAAAAGTCTGATCCTTCCGACGGAGTTTTGACCGCCCTCTTCTGCGCCGTCCATCCTGTTCGTTGTCGAAAATTTTCCGTGGCGGAGCATTTAGGTAAATCCGCACATGAACCCAGCCAACGCAATCGCTGTATGTTAATGCGTTTGACCACGTCGATGTCGACATATAGCTCATACAGCTCATTGTTCATGCGACGCTGATACTCTCCGTTAACGTTGATGGGTCCATATATTTTTCGCAGTATTTTCCTCTCGAAAACTGCCAGTATTGATTCATCTGTTTGCGTCATAACCCAGGATTCTACGTCATATAATAAGACAGGTAGGACCAACGTCTGGTAGAGTCGGATTTTTGTTTGTCGAGAGAGGGCTTTATCATTGAATCTCTTGCTTAGCCCATAGTAACATCTGTTAGCAAGCAATATTCTTCTCTTTATCTCCATGTTGACATCATTCGTTTTGTTTACAGCAGAACCGAGGTAGATGAATTCTTCCACCACTTCAAAATTATAGTTGTCAACGTTCACACAACGTCCCAAACGGGTAGACTAATTGTTCGTTAAAACCAATAACTTTGTTTTGTCCTCGTTTACCACCAGACCCATTTTCGATGCTTCCTTTTCGATGCTTGAGAAAGCTGCAGTAACATCTTGCAGTTTTCGGCCAATAATGTCTATGTCATCTGCATATGCAAGTAACATATGGCTTTTATTAAAGATGGTACCAGTCGTGTTAACTGCAGCTTTCCTTCTAATCATCTCCAACATCAACAACTTGATGAAGATGTCGCACAATAGACTGTTGCCCTGCCTCGTTTGGTGTACAAATTGAGTAATTGAGTATACTTGGTGGAAATGAGTACCGATCCGTTTGCATAGCCCTTATATTTTTTCAAGTGATATTTTGCAGTCTTCCAGTTCAATATTAAAATTTGATATATGACAGAAGAGATATTCACAAGAACTTTTGTTTCAATTAGAGTCAAATCGGGCATTCCACGACGCCTCTGTCAACTTTAATCGTGCCATCAGTGGCCAGATCATCAAACCGAAAAACCGATAAAAAAAACCACCAAGGACAGGAACAACGACGTCTCATTAAATTATTTCATTTCCTTTTTATATATAATATAGCACCATTTTTTATCCACAGATGGCGCGGCAGTATTTACAAACTAGTCTGGCTGGATCTATTGGCTTTCCTTTGCCTGTATTACCTCCTTAGTGCAATTTACAGATTTGCCCTAAATCCGGACCAGAAATTGTATGTAGTCAGGAGTTAAACGAAATGACATTATGCTTCATGCGCAATCTTTGTACTTGCGTCCACTTTCAGAGTGTTCGAAGAAATAGTTCAGTATTGCTATCACTACAGTGATCTTATACCGCTGTCCTTCGTTTTGGGTTTCTATGTATCAATCGTAATGACGCGTTGGTGGAACCAGTACACCAGCATACCGTGGCCAGATCCGATTGCGGTGTTCGTGAGCGCTAATATACACGGGCAAGACGAACGTGGCCGTATGATGCGTCGCACGATTATGCGCTACGTGTGTCTCTGCCTGACAATGGTGCTGACGAACATATCGCCGCGCGTGAAGAAGCGCTTTCCCAGCCTTAACAACTTTGTGGAAGCTGGTCTTTTGAACGAAAATGAGAAGGAAATTATTGAAAGCATGAATAAGGGATTTCCGCGGCATTCGAAGCACTGGCTGCCCATAGTATGGGCTACAAGTATTATAACGCGTGCCCGTAAAGAGGGCCGCATTCGTGACGACTTTGCCGTGAAGACTATAATTGATGAGCTGAATAAATTCCGCGGCCAATGTGGTCTGTTAATTTCGTACGACACGATCAGCGTGCCCTTGGTGTACACTCAGGTAGTTACGCTGGCCGTGTATTCGTTCTTCCTGTGCTCGGTTATGGGCCAGCAGTGGACTGAAGGGAAGGTGGTGGCAAATAGTACCACATTCAACAAAATAGATTTGTACTTCCCCGTCTTCACCACCTTGCAGTTTTTCTTCTACATGGGATGGTTGAAAGTGGCCGAATCGCTAATTAACCCCTTCGGCGAAGATGATGATGACTTTGAGGTAAGTGAAGCTTTGTGGTAAGCTAAGATAATGTGGGTAAGAGAATTATTTGAATTACTGTGATTCAGGTCAACTGGATGGTGGATAGAAATCTGCAAGTATCGTACTTAATTGTTGACGAAATGCATCATGAGCATCCACAACTCATTAAGGATCAGTACTGGGACGAGGTTTTCCCCAACGAATTGCCCTACACTATCGCATCGGAACGTTTCCGGGAAGAGCATCCGGAGCCATCGACGGCCAAAATTGAAGTTTCGAAGACTGCAGCGATGCCGACAGTAATGTCAAGTGTGCGCATCGATGACATGGTTGGTAATCCGACAGAATCGAAACCAGGTTCCCCCACTGTGCAGGCAGTTAACTATAAGTTCCCCGATAATGCCCAAGAAGAGGAGGTTAGAATCAAATACGGCAGCGACATTTATTCACTGCATCGAATACTACATGTGCTTCCAAAAATCCTAATCAAAATTCATACATTCTAACTCTTAACATCTGTAAAATTTTGTATTTAACGATTTCTCCGTATCAATATCCCCAAAGGTGTTTGGTTGATTCGTACAGCTACCTATCTATGACTAACATTGCAAATTGATTGGATACGATTGGTTGTAAACTAAGAGTACTAACACTGGACTTGCTCTCGATGCGACCAATTCGGTGTATTAACATTTGATTCTAATTGTTTCTTCTTTAACAAGCTTTAAGACTGCACGCAGCTTCCATTCTGGCACGCTGTCCCTAACAGCAACAAACAACTGCACTGCACGACTGCAATTATATTGTTATTGATGAATCAATATGTGTGTGCCTAGTCTTTTAAAACCTCCTTTCCAATTTCCCCTACAGGCCGACGACGCCAGTGGTATTCATTTTACAGCGGGAAATGGCAAAACAAGACCGGGATCATCGCCCAGCCTGGTCAGCCTTAGCGGAACGTTGTCTCGCGTAAACACTGTAGCATCCGCCCTCAAGCGTTTCCTTAGTAAAGATGATAGCAGACCGGGATCCCTAACACCAAGTGACGACCCACAAAAATATAAATTCCCGGGTAGCGCCAGCTCGAATAGCCTGGCTCTTAATATAGGCAATAAGCCAGTTGGTAGCATGCGCATCACAGACCAAGTGATCGAAGAAGTTGATGAACAGACGACCATAACATCGCATAGAGGAACTGATCCAAATCATCCAAATGTTCGCGACATATTTCCACAAGGCGTTGGTAACACACACTCTGAGCCTATGGACGTTCCAAGTAAACATAAGATATACATGCGCGTACAATCTACAGGCGAAACAAGTTTGTTCCCTCCAGGTGGAGTAGAAGCGCTTTTAAGCACCTCGGTCCCGTCAAACGGAAGCCCAACCATGGCACGTACGGTGCCCAGCTCGCCAGTGGGAGAAAGTTCAAAGTCCTTGTATGACCGGGATAACAGAGAAAGAGGAAGTCGTGAAACAGGTAATTACTTGAATGTTCTCATCCCACGCCATTGGTATAAAAAATAATATTTTTTGAATCACAACCAATAGAACCAACAGAGGCTCCGCTCCAATTCAGATGGTTTTTATCAACCGGTAACGTTGCTCCCCCGAAAGACAATCGTTATTTGTAATTTGAGTTTCTTCTTTTTTTTTTTTTGTTTTGAAATGTTGATTGTTGTTGGCATGTGGACTTCTTTTGGTATAGATGTAACATTATGGGCGTAACGATCCTCTATATGTAATTATATTTTGACAGTAATCGTACTATCCTATTTCCAGTTACGTGTTTTAAGACAATTGATAGATAATACTGGAAACTTGTATGTACAAATTTGTTGTGTTGTTTAGTACTGTACGATTTTGTCAGTAGTTGACTTTCGGGCATGAGAATTTTAAAAAGGAGCTCAATTTTTCTTTGTTTTTAGAATTCCTATTGATTTTCCCCGTTTGCTGTATTGTTCAATATTGTTTCGGAATATGCAGATTCCGACACCGTCTTTAGAATTTTTAGATTGCCTTATCAACTTAAGATATTCACTCTGAAATTTTCGAGAAAAACGTATATTTTTACACCTTGCTATGGAATGGCTTTCTAAAAAATATATTTGTGTCTCTGTAGTACTAAAACGAGTACGGTCCTAAAGCTAGCCGAACTGACATATAGATGGTGCCAGAAGTTTGAAAACAATATCTTGGTGAAAAGTGGCAGCCTTATAAAACATATGTTTTAAGTTTCAAGGCGCCACATTGTTTTGTATTTTTATTTGAGCCATCAAAAGTAAACGATCTCAGTGAATTTGTAAACATGGAAAAAATTGGTCACTGTTTTGTAATTCAATATTCCTAGTTGAAAGGTCTCAGACCAACCAATATTAACGCCGATGTAGATTCTACTCTGGAGGAGTCTGCTCCTCTATTTACACCTGTAAAATATTGAGTAGCACAGTTTAAACGAGGTCGTATGGGCTGCCAAGACGAACACCGTAGTGATCGACCAATTGAGATGTCCACGCCAAGCACAAGAAAATCCACAATGGTATTGGATGATCATCAGCTAAAGGTGAGTGAACTAGCTGAAATAATAGGCATTTCATAAAGTGCTATACATCGTACTCGTATATTGACCGAAGACTTGAAGATGAGAAAGCTGTGCGGAAGATGGGTGCCGCGCTAGCTTTCGTTATAGCAAAAACAACGTCGTGAAGATGTCTCTATAGAGTGTTTGGCTATGTTTCACCCCAATAAAGCGGAATTTTTGTGTCCGTTTATAATCATGGATGAGACATGGGTCCGCCACTTCACACCTAAGACAAAGGAACAGTCAGAGAAGTGGACTGGAATGGGAGAGCCGTGACCAAAGAAGACGGAGACGGGTCCATCTGCAGGCAAGGTCATGATGTGTGTTTTGTTTTTTTTATGGGGGGGGTTTCACATGGGGTTATTTTTATTGATTATCTTCAGAACGGAAAAATATTACGATATCCTAATTTATTGCAGCGTTTAGGTGATGAAATTATGGAAAGGAAACCGCATTTGGCGAAAAAGAAAGTGTTGTCCACTAATACGATGGGTGAATTGAATGACCTAAAATTCGAATTACTTCATCACGAACCTTATTCGCCAGATTTATCTCCCTCGGACTATTTTCTGTTTACAGAATTGAAAAAATGGCTCGGTGATAAAAGATTTGCCAACAATGAAGTGGTGGAGCCTGTGGTTGATGGCTATTTTAATGACTTTGACAGTTCTTAGTTTTACGTGGGTATCGCTTTGAAAGCCTTATTCACGGTGTGATGTCACGCATGGGACTGTTTTTGTTTGTATTTGAGAGAGTCAACGCCCTTTTGAAGAACTCAGAAGGATTAGTCGAAGCATCTTTGAGATAACAAGCATATTCCCTTGGAAAATTCACTCAGGGCTTGCTTCCTCTCTCAACCAAAGTATCTTTGAAGTCACTGGTATGAAGTGAACTTCCTCCCGGTTAGGAGTGAATAAACAACAGGATATGGGTAGAAGAGATTATATTGAAAAACAAAGAAAACTTTTCGCAACTTCTTTGTGTCTTCTTTGTTAAGTCGGCTAGTTTTAGGACCGCCCTGGTAGTTATCGAGTTCCAAAAACGTTTTTGAATTATCACCGTTTTGCCGGTATACCTCAAAAAAAAAAAAAAACTTTAAATAAATTTACATTTTTAAGGCTCTCAAAAATAATTAGTACAATTTTTAAAATTTTTTTAGATGTATTGAAAACAAAAAGAAATTTAAGAAAACCAAAGGCGCTTTTGAAAATCACGATCTTTTGTTTAAAAGAATATTGCGTTCAAAGAATAATTTAGAAATTTGAGGGACTCAGAGCAAATCTCATGAATGGTCACATTTTGTTAATAATATTAAGTTCACAACGCTTCTAAATCACTACAACAAGCAAACTTTGATAACTGCATTTGTTATCACTCTAAAAACCAATAACGGCAACCTTGAAACATAACATATTTTGAACTACAGCCGCCATAGAAGGATCATTAAGGATCCCGACACTAGAGTTATTCCAAATCTGACCTCAAATTGCAGACAAAACGACAATAAATAGTATTGCACTGTATTGTAGTTATTTCTATGGTCAAATTTATACCAGTTTTGACTGATGTTTAGCTCTTGCGTTTAGAATTAATCATATGATAACCTCTTAGCTCGATTGTATTTTTGTGTTCTACAAAATATGTGGTAACGGTTGTATTAGCTTATTACTGTGGGCAAAAATATAACAGACTCATCAACATTTATGCGTTTAAACTCGGAATCAGCTTCTTAAACGAATTGGCTTAGTCTGTCCGCGCCCGTCTATCTGTAAATATGCTCTTGCAAACATGTACAGGTCACAGCTATGGACCGACTTTAGCGAAAATAGGCGTCGGTCGGAATTTAATGTTAAATTTTACATGTAAAATTTTGCCATGTATAACACTGTAAAATCTAATTGTAATATAGGATCAGTTGTTGAACAGAATTTGAACGAAAGGCCGAAAAAGGAAATAATCTGAACAAAAGGCTGAGAAGTAACAAATGTGGAAAAGTAGAAAAAGCCCCATATCTCGAAAATGGAGTATACAAACGACTATATTGACATATTTTGACAGGTTTATGACAAGTTTTTTTTTCCTACTAAAATAAAACCTATCGGTTTTTTGAGTATCGGTTCATCTATGTCAAGATATCACGAGTGCAGGCCTTTGACTAACTGACCGAAATATACCGGGTTATCCATTTTTCGATTTCAAATGTAAAGTTCAATAAAACACACATAAAGCTATGATTTCGATGAAACTTTTATTTCATTACAATGCTTGTATCTTGCTTTTATGTACAAAATACAATGTCATTTAAATGACTGCATCTGGATTGGTTGCGGCAGTGGATTCTTTTGAGGTAGTTTTGAACCACTTTTTCGCACATTTCGGGCAGTATCTCGGCGATAACTTGAATGTTGGTTTTTAACGCTCCAACGTTTGGGGATTATCCGCCTAAACACATTCTTTGATGTAGATCCATTTCATTTATTTATTCTATGGATATTTAAGTTTCTTTACAGACTAGCAATAGTACATTGATAAATACGATTTAAATACTTAAACTGAATAAATAATAATAATAATAAAGATGCACAAAAAAAGTATAATGGCATCAAATCGTATAATCTTGGTGGCCAATTAACGTCGCCAAAACGTAAAATTACGCTTTCTGGAAACTTCTCATGCAATAAATCCAAAATCGGTCAAGTTGTGTGGCTCGTAGCACCGTCTTGTTGAAACTACATGTAGTCCACTTCATAATTTTCAAGTGCAGGCCAAAAAAGTCAGTTATCAAACGGCCATAGCGCTCTGAATTGAAATGTGGATTATGCGCCACACTTTCACTAACAGAAGCGATATTTTCGGCAGTGCGTACATTGCGATGATGCACAGGCTTGACCACATCTGTAACGCTTCCAGTCTCTTCAAATTGCTTTATAATCTTGTGCATTCCTTGCACAGTAGTTCGATTATGACGACCATAATTAGCCCCTAATGCACGTTTGAATCACCACTTGTGTAATAAGTTTTAACTAATTTTACGCATTCTTCGGTTGTTAAACGATCAATATTCGTACATGGCATTAAATAAGTAACACTTCTAATCACAATTGTTTAACCGCTGACAGCCTTGCCAGATAATAACCCTGTATAATTATTTCCATTAAATGTTAGACACTTTTTGAACAGTGTTGGTAGGGTGCTAACTTTACTTTTTAAACGATATTCCTTTGAACGTTAAAATGAAGGAATTTGGCTGTGGAACATTGCTTATGTGAGTTATATCAACTAAGAGAGGATAACGTTTTAAAGAGGTTACTGTGTACATTTCTGTCGTGCAATTAAATGTTTAAACAAAATATGCAAAATAGCCGCGGGTTGGTATGAGAAGGTCGTTGGTGCAAGAAAAATTCCAATCCCAATCGCCATCTAGTATTAAACGAATCGATTATCCAATCGATTATGCCATACAGGCAATAATTCAAAGCGCTACGGTTATTTCTTTTCTTCTTTCCTCCATTGAGCGCTCCATTCAGCGAAGCTTTGGTCGACGTCTTCTGCGCCATTGATTGTCGAAAATCTCTTGTTTTGGATCAACGCAAACGCTCTATATATGCTGCTTGCCACGTCTATATCTTTAGTCCAGCAGAAAACAGGATGTGGCTTTGTAACTAATCGCTTGCTTAGCCGCTAATAGCACCAATATCGAGCAATAGCATTGTTTTTATTTCTAGATTTGCATTACATATTTTATTGACGGCCGTTCCTATATCTTCCTAACACCTCCACTTTCGCGTTCCACACTTTCTAGCATTATTTCAACTTCTCCTTTTCTTTACTTTATGCCTTTTCCTCACAGCGTCCGACGATATGTGACGTTCTTTGTAATATCATGACTCACCTGAGCGCGGCTTTTTAAAACCAAATGGGTATATGTCCTATCAAATAACCAATATGCCACGGCCTGACTGGAATATCGGCATCATATATGAAATTTTTTTATTGGAATCGATAAATTAGTCTTTGCCATTTAATTTTTAAATATGATTTCAGGTAAATGTTGTTCGCGACTCCGTCTCAAAATGTCCATTCGGAAGATCCAATTTTTCGTCACTTTTTCGAGCATTTCGGTCTGTATTCCACGAATAACGCGTGTTATGTTATCCTGTAAGGCTTCAATAGTGTTCGGCTTGTCCACATAAACTAACAACTTGACATAACCCCACAAGAAATAATCAAGAGGCGTTAAATCGCAGGATTTTGATGGCCAACTCACAGAGCAGAATCGAGAGATAAGCTGCTCACTAAATTCATCCTTCAACATATCCATTGTTTCACGAGCAGTGTGGCATGTTGCACCGTCCTGATGAAACCACATGTCAACCAAGTTCAACTTAGCCAATTGGGGCAAAAAATTCCTTGTGGTTGAGTAACACATGCCCAATCGCTGAGAACGGCGACGAATTGATATTTCACGATCGTCATTAACACTGGTCGCTACGGCTGCAATATTTTTGTCGATAAGCACTCTACGCATGCGAGTCGACGGTTTTATATCCAACAAAAGTAAATTTGGTGTGAAATTTGGAGATAACAGCACGAATTGTTGATTCAGCAGGTCGATTATGACAATTATAAAATGGTCGTATCAAACGATGCACATTTATCACAGGGCACGAATAATAAATTTCAACGATTTGCAATCGTTGCTCGTTTGTTAGTCTTTCCATGATGAAATGGCAGAGTATACTGTACACTTTTCACTTTGACAGATGACGTTTGGACTCCATTACTGCCAATCTGAAAAACTTAATTCTTAAAAAATCGCCCTATATTATATTTGGTAGGCATCATTTAATGGTAGCGGGGACAAACTATCACGATAGATCAGCGGACATTATTTGGCTTCAACAGGATTTATGGCTTTTGACTCCGTAAACAGAGCAAACATATGTTATAAAAAGAGAAAATCTAAGGTTTCTGTACTCTTCATCAGTGTTGCCTACCCGAAGAATAAATCCTTTTTTATGCGATTTCTTTTTTGGCCAAAAAGAGAGAAACGAATCCCTCCCTGTTTTGGGGATTTTTTTTCTGAAATTTCCTGCCAACATCATGTATTTAGACATCAATTTACTATTTAAAAAGAGAATCATTGAGACAATAATACGGAAAATTTGGTAATTGTACTTCTGTTTTCTCATCAAATATTCAATTTTTGTTCGAAATGCCATGTTGGCAACATCATAGCCTAAAATATCGGAAAAATGTAATATATTTTGGGCCTTTAATTAACATATGACAAAACTGTGCTGGTATTTACTATATGTTACCGAAAAAGGAATTTTTATATAAGAAGTTTAGTGGACTTCCTTGTTTTTATTTTTTTATTTGGTTCATATCCGAAATGCAGCAAATATTTTGCCCAACTGCCATCTTATATTATGTGTTAATCGCTACAAATTTTGTCATGACAAATTTATTTCAAATTTCAGTACATTTCGGAGAGTTAGGTTGCATGTAAATCCGGTTATTCGCAGCTAAATTGGAACTCCATTTTGTTTTATGATTGTTCTCAAAATATTCTGCCTCCATCCATTGATAATCCTTAGCTGAGATTTTAAATGTTTTGATTTTCTCAAAAAGAAAAAACTTAAATGCTGAACTAAAATGGTTTTTTGGCCATGTTTTGAGGTTATGCAGAATATGTTTAATTCAGGATTGACAATGGTGATATCTAAAATATATTGGCAGCATTAAAAAAACGATTCTTTCCAGGTGCGAATAATAAACTGACTTTCAAATCTTTGTATGGAAATGTACCTGTGTATATACAGGGTTGCCCATATTCGACGGACCCATGTTTTTAAAAAAAAAA
>JAHXMU010025423.1:57207-87769 GCA_019455685.1 Philornis downsi
TATGGCGTTGCCAGATGGGTCCGTCGAATATGGGCAACCCTGTACATGTTTTAAGAAATTCCAACTACGTACTACTAAACGGGGAACGGAAAACAGATTTTCTTTCCGAAGAAGACAATTTTAGAACCGGTTTCTGCTCATACGCGTGTTAGATACTATAAAAGGGTGAAATAACTATAAAAGACATTGCAATATGTTAAACAAAGTGCCCAAGCAGCCGGCTAATTGTAAACAGTTTTAGACCATTTAAATTCTACTCACGCTCTCCAATACAATCGATTAAATATGCATACGAATATACTGGTTGGCAATTGCACAAATAGATTTACTCACTGTTTGATACCGAAACATCGAAAGAATAATTGTTAACGTCGTTACATATTGTTTGTTCTATTTTTGATTCCATAACCTGAATTCCTTTTATTGTATTGTTTGTTGTTTGTTTATCACTTTTTGTCTCCTAAACCGTTTGGGCAATTTTCTTTTTTTGACGTCATGCAAAATTCTAAATATCCTTATTTTTATGTATCTTTCAATTTAGTTGAAGACATGGAGATGAAGTCAACAACTGACCTTATTGCTGCTGCCACTGCGGACGTGGAAACAGATGAATTTGAAAAATTGAAAGCTGAACGAGAAAAAGAACGCATGGAGAGGCAAAAACAGAAATTTGTCCGATCGATAAGTACGGCTCCTGGTGCTGAAAACGTGCCGCCTGCAATTGTGCCTGCCGTAGCTGCCGCAATAATTCCAGCACCTTCTGGCAGCAATGTTGTGACGCCAGTGGCGACTTTACCCGCGGTCGACTCTAATGGTGATTTGCTTTCAATATCTGAACCACTAACAAATTCAACCACAAAAGGGAACGGAGAGCTGTAGTCCAAACGTACTTATATTATGTCGCGACACATACATATGTGCATATCTACGCATGTATGTCCTTGTATATGTATATGTAAAAGTCAGGATTTTGCAATGAACGAAATCCCAAAAGCAGACAAACGAACACAAACCGAAAGGAAAGAAACTCGTAAAAGACAACTAATCAGTTTTATATTTAAGCTTACAAGCCTATTAGAAAGACAAAGGAACATTTTCAAATATGCTCACTTTTACCGTAGCAATGCTGAAAGCAGTGGAATTTAAAGTTAAAAGAAGTTATATTCTACCAGCGAGTGAGAGTAGTAGCAGCATGATGACCATGCCTTCCACATAACAAAATATTTAGTGCAGGTATGGTACGTAAGTACTCGGAGAAGCAGTATGGATTAAGTATTAGAATCGTCATCTGATATCTAGATGAATAGATATGAATATGAATAGTTGAAGTAAGAGTCAATAATTAAGTGATATCTCGCTGAACAATATAAAACTTCTCACAATTACAATATGATATTTTTTATACTAACTAATTATAAGTAATGCCGTGATATTTCAATAAATTACAAGCTAATAACATTACCGCACTGGAAACTTAAACCTAAATTGTATGGTTCGTCTAAATAAGGTAAGGATAACTTTCAACTCTAAGACCAAAAGAAGTGCAGACTCGGAAGACTTTATGAAAATGTGTTAATTAAATTAAATTTAATTTACAAATACTATTTGCCATCTAATGGAAAACTACAAAATACTGTCATAGTTTGGGATTAATGTTTAATTAATTGATTAATGTAAGCCCTTCATAATTGTTTAAAAGTTTTGGCTATTATTCTATTATGTATTAAGCAATTAATTTCAATTTTAATAAACCAATTTTGAATACTTTATTTAAAATACAAGTAATTTATGTATAGATATAATAAACAACAAAAATAAAACTGAAACAAATTTTCAATTATAAAACATGAAATGTTCCATCATTCGATTAGTCATTTATTGATGATTTCATAATAATCAAAATATCAATCGACTAATCTCAAATATGATTAATTCATATGTACAAGTAATTTATTGTTTGTTAATCAGAATTTGGATTAACCTGACTGACAACTAAGACCACATCCCCAATTGAAACGGGCCTATTTTTATACTCAACGCTGTAGAAAGGGCACATACAGATTTTGTCTTTCCATTTGTAGCAATTAGCAGTACTGAGATCCCACAAAAGCACATATATTTAATTTATTTTTATTCAGGATATCAGTTTTAAGCCTTAAGGCCGATTTGATTATATTACAATGTATCTTATCCATAATTCCATGACAAATACATTATAAAACTTTACAATAATAATGTTATAAAAAATTTGTATATCTAAGGGCACTGCTACACGTTCAATATATATTCAACGCGATCCAATATCGCGATATTTTTTGAACGTGTAGCATGCGGTATTGATGGATCGCGATCCATATCGCAGAACTTTTTTCTTTTAAATCATCAACGATTTTTTTAATATGTTCTGTTTCTTTCACAAAAATACAGCAGAAAATATCGGCAAAAAAAGCTTGTCATATTAAAAAAATAAGTAAAAGTTTTTAGTTATACTAGTAATTTAATAATTCCGGAAATATAAATTGAAACCTATTAGATTTTCTGAAATGCAAGTAAGTTATTTTAAAATAAATCTAAAATAAATTTACGTATATTTACTTATTTATTTATTTATTTATTTTTTTAAATTCGCAAAGTTTAAAGTGAAAATAAGGCATATAGTTAGTTATACGCAAGAGGCATGTGTTTAAAAATGATTGTATTAACTACTGTATAGAATATTAAATTCTACCGAATGTTGCGTAAGGGGGCTAGTGATTTGAAACTAAGCAAAAATATACTTTGCAACACTTTCAGACTTTCCTGTTTTCAAGTAAATTGTGAGCAGCATTTATTACATACCGATTATCTTATATTTCTAGATTATATACCGATTAACTTCTAACTTCTAAATTAGTCTTTTGTTCATATTTTTTTGCCTTTGATAATCATACCTTGTATCATATAAATAAAGAAAAAAACACGTAATAAAAATTAAATATAAAATTTATAAAAATATAATATTTTAAAATCATGAATTATTATAAAATTTATAAAAATATAATATTTTAAAATCATTATATTTTATATTATATTTTTGTAAATTTTATATTTACTTTTTATGACGTTTTTTTTTTATTTATATTATTGAGCAGATTAAATCTAATAGTAAATGTTGCGTATTGTAATTCACCTATAATTGGTCGGAAGGTTTTTAATTACAAACCAACATAAATAAATTAAATTAAATATGGTCAGGAACCTTCAAATTTATATGAGGATGTTTTTTATATAAAGGGTTTTTGCGAAAGGTAATTTCCCTTATGAAAAGTTCCTGTGAAAACGCTTTTAAATACGTGAAGTGTCTAAGAAGACGGATTCTTTTAATTTTTATTGATAATGATTTTAATGATAAGTGCTTTATAATACAACATATATAATGAGTGCTCTTATATGTTTACATGTCAAGTGTCTACAAAAAGAGCCGGTGAAGATACTTTCCAAAAATGTAACTGGTTAAAAAATAGTCGTTAATATTTCGAGCCAATTTCAGCCGATAAACTCGGCAGCTATTTCAGCCGATAAAATTTCCTTAACGCCACCGTCTTGAAACTTTGGCCTGCGCACTGATTTTCTTTGGTAATGACAATTTGTTCGCTATTCGACGTGCGACGTGATTGTGTTCGAGCTCTTAATTGATAAAACGGAATTGCCAGACAAAAAATTTGTTTCCCTTTTTCGTTTGCAAGAGTTATTCCATCTCGAACAAGCAGTGGATTAATAATTTGGTTTTTTTTTGTGACCAGATGGACGATGATGGATATTGGAATCGCTCTGGTGGTAAATCATTTAATTTCGATGATGACGATGTCGATGTGAGCGCTTTATCGTCTTTTGATATCAGTTTGGACACCGGTGGAATTCTTAACGATGACACAGTGTCCGAGGCAAGTTTCGACAATAGTGCGGCAAGTGGTGCCTTTAATCTCTCCATTAAATCGCTTATATCAGAAGAGGCACTGAAGATGTTATTGGACGAACAATCAATGGATGATTGCCTGATACCGAAAGGAATGCGACCGGAGGAAGAACTTAAATTGCTGCGCCGTCAAATACAGAATACGCTATACACCCCCTCGCCAAGCTCTGTTGCGCGTAAATTGCTCTCTGGTAAAACTGTGTCTTTTGAGGTATTCAGATCATTGAATGACAAGCAACAACTGCTGGACGCTGTCCTCAACACTGGAGACGTAGGTGATGCCGTTTTAAGTGTCCTTTTGTTCTTGGAAAAGACTCTTAATCGAGGCGATTTTCTGACCATTTTAACGAGCCGGCCTAAGGCTCTCCAGCACTATGTGGCCTTTTTGAAAGAGCGCAATTCGCATGAAGCGATTGCGCTCCTAAACAGCCTTGGCAAATACAATGAAGCAATGCTGTTCGAATTTGAGACTGTTCTTCGTCTGGGATCGCTGGCGGAACGCAAACTGAGACTTCTGAAGATGTTGGAGCACAGTGCCGACAAAGGTTTGTGCACCCTCTATCAGCAGGTTATGCAGGCAGCCATAAAACTATTTGCCTTGCTGGATGGGGAACGAAACCATTTGGGCGACAACATCGGTGAGAACTCCAGCCCAGTTGAAGTCCTCCACGCATGCTGTTCAAAGAATACCAAATGGAAGGATCCCGACTTATCACAGAGTATCTCACCTTTCCGCCTTCGCAACGACCTTAATATCTCAGCCAACCAATTTGAATGGACGGCTCTAAATGAACGAGCGCAAGCCGGGATGTATGCCGACCTGCAACACATTT
This sequence comes from Philornis downsi, assembly GCA_019455685.1. Taxonomy (NCBI): domain Eukaryota; kingdom Metazoa; phylum Arthropoda; class Insecta; order Diptera; family Muscidae; genus Philornis; species Philornis downsi. The sequence goes on from JAHXMU010025423.1 coordinate 61,996, forward strand.
TTGAGCACATCCCCACCTGGCACCCCATGAAACAGAAACATTTCCACATCAGCTTTTCTATCGAATCGGCCATTTCAAGGTTGCATCAAATGGACGCACCTGTTTCCATTATCTATATGTTTCTGTCGCACATGACCAATCCCTCTGAAAAATTGGACCTCTCAAGGCGAGTCAAATGCACAAAGGCCGTGATCGATGCCCTGGTCGCTCTTAAAGACATCACTCAGCTGTCACAGCTGCGCGATTCTTTACCAGACCGATCAGAGGAACAATTTTATTGCGACAAAGCCTTAAAAGGTCTCCAGGGTAAGCGATGGCCAACCGACAGCATCAAGCTGAAATTATAGTCGTAATTTAGGCGTTCTGCCCGCAACGCAGACAAGTGACAATAATTAAAGACTCCTTGCGGTTAGAATATATGTATAAAACTGAATTTATTTCTGAATTGTTTTGTAGTTATGCGAAGACAAAATAACTTAAATATATTACGTACATTATAAATATAGTAAGTAAGTGGTAATTATTCATTAATTATTTATAAAACAGTGTAAATATTTAAAGCATTTCGGTTCTCTCCCTCTCGTCGAATAGCAAAACAGGCAAGCAGCCGGCAATACTTTACAAAAACGCAATGAAATGAAGAACATTACCGAAATAATATTGGATTGGTATTCTATTATTTGCATATTTTTGACAAGCGCGCAAAAAGAACGATGAATACTTGCAACTGCCTCTAAAGATAAAAAACTAAAAAAAAACTTAAATAGCGCTAACTGGTTGCAAGCTTCTTTCGCTATACGCTTAAAAGGTTATCCTTACAAGACAATTTATCGCAGAAATAAAGAAATCAAGATGACAAAACAGATAACAACTAACATGAACTACTGCAAATTGTATCCAGAACACTCACTAACTACATATTAAAGATAGCAATAGCAATATCTAATGGGCGCTTATGAGACAAAAGAAAGATCAAATCAAAGGAACTACACTTCTGCCACTGTTTCTACGTTATAAAACTGAACATGATATTATGAATTGCAGAACTTAAGCAGACGCTGACAGACGACCGTTTTGAATTTCACACTTAGCGCCTCAAATATCACTTCGGTGTCCTGTAGCTTGTGGCTGGACTGATACACATTCGACTGGCCTTGTGATTGGTATTGATTGGTGTCGCTTTGGTGATAGGGATCTCCACTTCGTGCTATTAGACTCTTGAATTTCTCGTTGAGGCTTTGTTCGAGTTCGGTGTTGTTATTATTGAAGTACAGCACGTATGCCAGCTCCAGTAAGTAATAATCCAAGTCGGCTAGAAAAAAGTTCTCGCACAGACTCAAATCGTAGCTGCGTTCGATGAAGTGTGTCAGCAGGTAGTAGATGAGGAAACGCAAGTCGGCCCTGCGCAAAGGAACATAGCCGGTATCTTTGGAAAAGTATTCGAATATCTTAAGAGCACATCTCGAGTTTGACACACTGCGCAGACATAAGGCGAACGCATCGACAAATTTGAAGTTCAACATCAGCGTGCGGATGCGATACTCCAAACGCTCTTTAGAGAACTCTCTGACCTTCTCGGGACTGTAGAGGCCGTGGAAGATATACAGGCAGTAGTGTATGTAGTTACATAACTGCTTCATTTCCTCGTCGTCCTCAAATCCGTTTGAAGATGTGTTTTTATCCTCCGCCTGGGGTGCATGTGGCCTATGGTCGCGGCTGCTGCTATTATTGCCATTATCAATTAAACTTCCGTTTTCAAAATTTGGCAGTCGCGCATAGCTTTGTTCGTCGGGTGAACACTCATAAGAACTATTTGCAGTCTGCTGATTTGTATCTAGGCCGTCCGCCAGTATCGGAGCATTTAGAGACGCCTGTAACGATGAAGCGTCATTTTGGCTGATATTTTCCAGCGATGAGATCATGTCGTCAGACTCCTGGCCTGAGGTAGGGTTGCCAGAACTGGATGCCAAATCGAAGCATTGCTCGAAGTCGATTTCGGCTTCTTGCAAAAAGTAGCACTTGTAACGCGGCAATGTCTTTAGATACCGCACCGGTTCTGAATCCAAACGAATACGCGGTCGAGGAAGATTTATTTCGACAGGCATTTCCACACATTGGCTTTCGAAACGCATCAGCCTTTTGGTCGTGGGCAAGCATACAACTCTCTGCTTCATTTTATCTATGCAGGCACCCAAATCGCGTCCACACTAAGGGTGAGAAACGTCGTATTAAATATTTCCTTATTCTAAATAATGAAAAAGCAAGCAAAACGACTTACCTGTCCATTTGAATTGCCGCCGAAGGCTTTCACAACGTAATCTGTTGTCATGACTAGAGTGAAATCGGCACCGCAGTCTACATACATTGGCCGATCTATATTATCAATAGGTGAAGGCTTACCTACGGCGCGCCGTTCCTTGTCTTCCGTCCCCAATTGATGTTCTAAATTCTTGCCCCAAGTATAAAGAGTGCATGACGAGGATATTAGCGCAAAGTGGAATAGACCGCTAGAAACCTACAGAAATAGAAGAAACAATGACAAACCTCCTGAGGTGCACAGTGAGCCACATACCTGCAATATCTGGCCGGCGACTTCAGACGTGTCCACCACGTGGGGAGTCATGTGTTCACATGGATCCAGCTCTACAATTTGTTGGCTATTGGGAGCAATGGCTAGGTTGGACGTTGACGACGTTGTTGCAGTGTCAATTGCTGATTCATACTTTTCTTCCCGGCAAGTGGTGGATTTAACCAATGGTATGGCACTCACCAGTTCATCTTCAATGATTTGTATGTTGATATCAGCAGCGGCGTCCGTAACCAGGCCGATCTTTTCAGATAAACATTGGATTTCGTCTTTGACTACACTAGTTGCGGCATCGCTGACACTTTCGGTGACGCACACAGGTTCCGGTGCTGTTACGGACGCCGTAGAAATTGCTGGTGATCCTAATACCACTGGGGCCGGCATTGAAGTAGAAGGAGCATCGCCTTCAATTGTGGATTCATCCGGAAGCGAAGAGGCAGCTGATGTCGATGCTGCTTCGTTTAGTGTGGCCTCAAGACGTCGACTCATTTCGCGTTTTTGTTGCTCCTCGTTTTTTTGTTTAGCATTCGCACGGCGTTTTATTTGGTTGGCTAATCGCAGCGCTTGTGGAGACGACCCCCATGTATACATACGCTCATTCTCGTCCACAACCAGCTGTGTTGATAAACACGAAGCCCGATTACAACTGTAGTAAACATTTATGATCCAAGAGAGTACTCACATTTGTAAAGAATTTCGTATGAATCAGTCTTATTCTAGCAGAACCGATCTCTAGCCTCTGAGGTAGCAAATACTTCACTTGTCCTCCGCATCCAACATCATCGTCGCCCGACCCACTACTACTTTTATTTTCGACCTCGGGCACTCCTTCCCCTTTTGGCGGTCCTAAGCCCAACTGACCGAAGTGATTCGAGCCGAAGACGTACAGTTCGGTTTTGTTGCTGCCCACTGCTCCCTCACAGAGGACCAAACTGTGGGCATGGCCTAGGGAGACTTGCAAAACCCTCTGCAATAAATGGCAGTCTATTAATAAAACCATGTTAACAAAAGCGGCAAATCCAGATAACTACCTTGTATTTAAGAAAGGAAACCACTTTGGGTTCGCCCACATTTTCGGTGTCACCATGGCCAAGTTGACCATAAACGCCCCAGCTACGGACAAACTTGTTGTATTTAATGACAACACACGCTATAGAGTAAACTTACCCCCATGTGTAGAGCAGACCATCTGCTACAGCAGCATTGTGATATTGTCCAGCTTCCAGAATAGTGATATTCTTGCCATCAAGTGCTTTCACAAGCATTGGCTGCAGGGTTACTTGCATCTGTTTTCCTATACCCAATTGGCACAAATTATTGTTGCCCAGAGTGTACAGCTAGGTGGGATATAAAAGTGAACGTGATATCTGTGTGTAAACATCGTAAGTGATTTCTGATCTTACTCCGTTATTGGTAAGCACCAATGTGTGTTGGCGTCCACACTTCACTGCATGTACGTGTAAATTCAGATGAGACAGTAGGTCCAAACTTTTCACAGCGTATGGCGGTTCCGGAGAATCTGAAAATATCAATAGCAAGAAAATAGCCGTCATTTGTGTCCGCGGGTCAATTACAGAGACGCCTACCGGTAGCTTTATTAACGCTATAGTTGCAAGGCACACCGTTAGAGCCCCAAAAATAGGCAACACCGTCCACAACGCAGGCGCAGTGTGCGCAACCTGCAGATATCGGCTTGAAGCGGGTGGCTTCGATGGCGAACTGATTGTCTTCGTAACTTAGTCGAAAAGCACTCAATGCGTTAAGCAATCGGTCGCATTTAGATCGCTGAGATTCCAAGTGTATGAGTATAGCCAGGTAAGTTTCGATGAGATTCTTGCAGAATTCCAACAAATACGTATTATTGTCGTTCGATAGAGATGCTGATGTAGATGTATGCGAAACAATCGGACGCATCGTTGCCGAAAATGGATTAAGCTGATTCTCCAGTCGCTAAGAACACACACACATCAACGTAAATATCGGAGGCAAACGAAATAATAATTGTTCTCACCTTTAAGACGCTCGGTCTGATGAGATGAAGCTTGTCCTGTATGAGGCAGAAAAATTCAATGGATATGCTGGGCAGATAAGTTATGGTTTCCGTAAAAATAGGCTCGCTCATATTATAGAGACAAACGTTGAGCTCAGTGTACCAACCTGAATAATGTCGTTTGTTGTTATTAGAAAGACATGAAGAGGAAATGCCAAACTTACCAAATTCCTGGCCCACAACACTGTTGAAAGCCAAATATGTATCAATACAAACACCTCGAACCTTGGCCAGCAGCAGAGCAGACGAGAAGAGGCCGCTTTGACAAAGCACAATGCTTGTCATATTAGTGTGATACTTGCCATTGGTCACCAGGAAATTCCTGTAATATCAGCAAATGTGAGCCTTTGTGCTTTCAAATTTGATTGTTATGGCATGCATACTCACCACAGTGGTACGTAGTTCTTGTCATTTACTGCCTTTTCCGCCAAAGTTATTAGCAACAAGTTGGCCAAATGAAACTGTGAGGAAGGGGACATCTGCAATTGGCTCATGGGCTCATCTACACCGTACGTATAGTCCCCACAGGGTAGGCCTTCATTTACCACAACCACATCTTCGGCACAGTACGTGGGGGGAGTGGGCGGCAGTACCAGGCGGACGTCTTCCGAATGCCGGTATGTGATATCGCCCATCAGAGTGTTAATAATGGGATGACAGAAGAATTTCGACTTGAGGACATGAGTGAGCTTCAAGGCCATAGCGCAGAGATGCATGAGTGCGTTCGTTTGTCCAAACATCGCCAGCTTTAGTGCGGTGCGGATCGGCTTGATGCGTGCCGTGTTGTAGGTCAGCAATGCCTGTGTTACTTTTTTGCGACGCAACAAGTAGTCACCGGCGAATTCTATGCAAGCCTCATAAGTCAGATCAAAGGTGTTGCAAAAATCCCTGCACTGAGTCCATTCACCGGCTAGCGCAGATTCAAGGAAAATGGCAAATGGTTCTTTCCTATAAGATGAAAAATCAGTTTTCTCCCAATCAGTGGAGATTTTCTAAATGGAACTCACTTGAGCTGAATATAGTACAAATTCTTATTGGTGACCACGTAGCATGGGTCATAATTAATCTTGGGAAACTCATTTTGCATGATCTCCATCTGCTTTAGCGAGAACTCTTCGTTCACATTTGCAGTCTCATAGAACTTGACGTAGTCCATCGGTGAACGGATGTCACTGTAGTCAAGTATTTTTGGCTTCTTCTCTTTCGTGGTTTCTTCATTTGTTGCTGAGGGACGGAAGGTGGCCATCTGATACAAGCTAAGAACTGTTTCATGTGCGAAGCGAAACAATCCCAATTGAGAGGCCGCATTGAATCTCTAAATACAAAGTAAAATAAAATAAATAACGTTTAGATCAAAGAAATAACCATTCTGAACATACATCCTCATCGCCATTTCGCAGAGACGCCATGGCGCTACTGATCACGCCAACTGCATTTATTGAGTTGCCAGCAGTCGTGCTGTCTCGACTATACTGCTCCGAGGAGGTAGTGGTGGATGAAGCAGCACTTGTATCCGCAACGCTGCCGTCAGGACTCTTTCGGGAGCTCTTAAGCCCTTCGTCCTTTTCAATGCCATCCAGAGTAAGCGGCCGCGTCTCCTCTGCATACGTTTCATGTTTTTCCACATCCATATCAAGGTTTTCCTTTTCGGTATTTTGATTAGCATGTTCATCTATCTTTTGATTACCATTTTCCGAATCGGAGTAATGGTCAACATATTGTATTGAATATAAAATGTTGGAGCTAATCAGAATATCTACGCATTCGGGGGGGATTTTGTATAGAAACAAAGGCTTCAGATGGATATCAATGCTATGTACGGTAAAGCTATTAGACTGGCTATGGAGAGCACTCAACAAGTAAGTGCTCAATAGATTTTGAATCGTGTAGAAGGAGCCGGTTGAATTAGCCAGCAATTCCGGAGTCAACGAGGGCGAATCCACAATGGCAAATGATGGGCCCAAGGAAGTATCCGGCATATCTATAAATGAAACAAATGTTGTTAATGATATTATATCATTCCACATAGGCTGCATGTAGCTAATTGTTTGTGGCTTATGTCTATTTATGTACAATGACCGACTCCTGAACTAATGTAGCGATCTAATGCATTATAACGATCTATTGCATTGTGTTGTCGAAGTCATATTTAGCAATTTTGTGATGTGGCGCTTGTGGCTTCAATGCTCAAAGGTGTGAATGCAACAGAAACTCACCACGCTTTGTGCTCAATCTACATAAAAGAATCACAATACATCGCATGTCTAATAGTTCAAGAAATAAAAAAGACAAAAATAAACGAAATTGTTACAATTGCATTGATGTTGACCCAAGTAGCTGCTAATTATAATCGAATGAAATAATTTTTATGTTGTAGACAAACTGGCTGAGAATGTTCTAGAGGCCGTAACAACTTCCATTTAATCAGTTTATTATTTTTTTTATTAAAATATTTTTGCCACACCGCCCACAATTAATAATGAATAATGAAGATACAGTGTAACTTGCATATGTTGTCCAATTTCCACTGTGCTTTTTAGAGGTTGACCTGCTTATGGAGGATCTTATGGATTTTACTTTTTGCTACAAAGTTACTCCCGATGTTGGTAAGCTATTATATAATAGCTACAATCGTACCAAGGCGAAGTATGTTTGGTTCCATTGATTTGCGCACTCGTTCTGATAGAAAACAAAAATACACTGCTCTCTGGCCATGACGTTAAAATTGATCTGGGAGATTTTAATGCCAAAATAAGAAGGAAGGAAGGACTGTGTTAATATAAAAACACAAAAATTCCGCCCGCAATCTGTGTGAATGCATTCCCATTGGTTTCTTTTGCCGGGGAACCAGATTAATAACGACGTAATAAATAAGTCTATAGAGCAATAGACGCGCGTCTGATTCGCGACGGTACTGACATAGATTCGTATTACCACCCGGTTACACCTAACGTACGGCTGATATTTAGGAGAGCAAGGAAAGTATGTAGCCAAGTACAAAAAAAAAAACCAGACATCGCTAAACCGCTTTGTATTCCAACAATCTCTCCCATTTACAACGATAAAACGCCCATAATCTTGTTTTCCCTAACATACTAGCACAGTGGCAACATGTCGAACAGTTGATGGCACCTGCTATAAAAATCGTATTTTAGCATTATGAACGATAAAGAACCAATATCGTTGCAAGTGTGTTCATCAACTATAGCGGTGGCATCAGTCTCTTACCAATTTCTTATAATGTCCTGAGTAAACCCTACTTAGTTTGGCCTAACTGGCATCGTGTGATGTTACTGCAGCCTCCCCAAACATTGAGGAATCACAAAAAGTAGGCTTGCCTGTAAACGAGCACAAAATCAAATATATGTTACGATGTATAAAGGAGCTTGCTCATTTAAGACACTACGTGAACGTCGATAATTATAAAATTGTCCAAAAGGGACAGCAGATACTACACTACGGATTTAGCAATTGATTTAACGACCGAAATCCTACAGTACCAGTCACCAGTCCTAAATGTCCTTTACTTAATACTAACCAAAAGGCTTTAAATTACAACATTGTTAATTAATTATTATTATTATTAACTATTAATTGTTAATAAACGATAAACGTCTTGCTGTATAACGCATTATGCTAGGTAATGACGCAAATGGATGTTTCAGTTTTAAAAGTTTCTAGGGGAAATGCTCAGATCCCGGTCCCATATACATATATAGAGTGGCGCATAAGCAACGTTAAGATTTGAACAGTGAATTACAGAATTAACTATATAATACTTGGAAATTTATGATGGAAAAGCTCAGCACAGAACAAAGAAACAAAGTTGTTTAAATTTACTTTGAAAGTCAGCATTCGATTATTCAGATCATATCGAAATTTGTTTCATGTTCGAAATGCTCCTAGCACTCCAAGAATTTACCGATTGTTTCAGCGTTTTCGGCAACAAGCGGTTGTCTGTTATCATCCGCTTGCTGGAAGACCTCGTGCAGTTCGAAATGAAGTGACCATTGCAATATAATCGCCGTTAACGTTACTTATGCGCCACCCTTTATATCGACACTGACGCGGTCAAGCGCATTAAAATACAGCGATTGTAGTGCGTTAGGTCACATTGTGTCAATAAATCAAAACGCTCCAACACGACAAGTTTTCGTCCATGGATTCCATATGTTACGGAGATGATATCGACCAAGACTCCATTGAAAGGACCACAGCGGGCGTTGGATATATCTGACGAAAAAACAAAGCTCTTGGAAAACTTTTGTACAATTTTCAATTTTCATTAGTGTTGTTTTGGTTCACAATCACCATGAATTGCGATCTATCACAAGTCAAATCTGAATTTTATTCAAATACAATAATTCGGAATGTGCAGTTAGCATTTTTCGAAGGAGTTGACTGTTACAATCGAAAAATTTGCTACTCTGCTCAAATTTGCAAATGATTAATTATGTAATAAAATATTCATACAATTAGTATATTTCAAGAAACTTTTAGTTTTTCTTACAAATATTGTATATAGATTTATCCATTTAGCGGTTTCAAAACCGCCGATTTGGCAAGGCAGTCAGCTGTTATATATCTGTCATCTGAAGTGTTATTTATTTAGTGAAGGGTTTACGATATGGATCGTTTAACAATCGAAAAACGTTTAATCATAAGCAATAGTTAAAACTTACTACAAAAGTAGTAATTCAAACGTGGACAATGTTCGTGCATTACAGCAATGACGATGATAGCTTTTCTGGTCATCTTCTGGATATCTGGATACTACTCTACGAAGAGTTAAAAATTACATGCGCTCCTGAGGTTACACAGTAAATACGGAAATTTATTCTATGTCATTTGATATACGTATTTTTCTAGTCAACTTTTTTATTTTTCTTATATTTTTAACTATAACAAATGACGCCATTAAATCAATACACCCTGTAGGACATAGAACGCATAGCAATGTTGTAAACCCCCAAAATATTCGTACATCTTTGTCTAATTATCAATAACGCATTTCTTTATAACTTGGTGTGACAGAGAAAACCATTTAGAGAGAAAAAAAATATGAAAGATTGATTTTCTGTTGCAATGTGTGTCTAGAAAACTGACTAGGAAACTGGCGCACAGAGCTAAGTCCCATTGACAAAAATCGAGTTTTGAATAATGACCCCAATTCTGTTTAACACTATGATGAAAAAAAAATACAAACTTGTTTCTACGCTGCCAGACGGTGTCAAATGCAGAAATATTGGGTAGCAGAGTTTAAACGAGGTCGTACAAGCTGTCAAGACGAATACCATAGTGGTCAACTAATTAAGGTGGTCACGCTAGACACGATTAAGAAAATTCACAAAATGGTATTGGGTGGCCATCGACTGAAGGTGCGTCAGCATTTCAAAGGTGTTATACATCGTATATTGACTGAAGATTTGAACATGTGAAAGTTGTGTGCAAGATGTAAAAACATCGTCGTGAAGATGTTTCAGTAAAGTCTTTTGTTTCACCGTAATAAAGGCGAATTGTTGCATCGATTTCACACCTGAGACAAAGGAACAGTCAAGGCAGTGGACTGCAATGGGAAAATCGTGTCCAAAGAAGGCGAAGACGGTTCCATTTGCAGATAAAAGTCATGGCGTCTGAATTTAGGAATGCGGATGGGATTATTTTTATTGATTATATTTCAGAAAGGAAAAACCATCCACGGCGATTATTACGCAAAATTATTACAGCGTTAATGTGATGAAATATGGGGAAAAAGTCTTATTTGGCGAAAAAAAGAGTTATTTCATCAAGACAATACTCCAGTTCACACATCCAATATTGCAATGGCCAAAATGAATAAATTAAAGTTCGAATTGCTTCATCACGCACTTTATTCGCCAGATTTAGCTCCCTCAGTCTATTTTCTATTTCCAAACTTGAAACATTGGCTGGGTGTTACAAAATTTGCCAAAAATGAAGAGGTGGAGTCTGCGGTTGATGGTTATTTTAAGGATTTTGACAGCTCTTACTATAAACAGGATGTAGAAGCTATTGAATATCGCTGGAAAAAGTATATAGGGTAAAAGGATATTATTTTGAAAAATAAAGACAATTTTTGCCAACTTTTTTGTGTCTTCTTTGTCGGTCGGTTTGGAACTGCCCTTATAAGTAGCCACGATTTAACCTATACAATAATATAGGCATACAAGAACATAGTCTTTTTCTAAATTTTTATTATAATATATCAAACATGCACAATTTAGATTTAGCTGAAAGCTACAAAAAAGTTAATTCAGCTGAAATTTGTTGTAAATCGCACTATGCAAAATGATTAAATTTGGAGGCCTTTAGACCCATTTTTAGGGGAAATACAAGTACGCGCGTTCTGGTTACTTCCAAATATCGCACTTAAGGGGAGATTATAAACATGTTTAGTTGTTGGTCAACATCGAATTATCTAATATGATGCTACGAACCAAAATTTGTTCTCCCAAACGGTTTTTATTGGAGGTACCTGAAGACATGGTCTGATTTTTGCATAACTTAAAGAGAGATCAGAATTGTATCAAACAGTGCACAGTTTGGTCTAATAGCGTGTTGTAATGTAATTGCGCTGCGAGGTCCATAGATCCATTCGCATGCTGTGATTTCATCCAGATTGTGCACATATTTGGAGACTATGAACTTGTTAAGTCGTGTAAGAAAGATTTGATCAAAATCAGGGCATTAAGTAGGTTGTTGTAGCGTGACGAAATTTTGGGATCTATTGGTCAGTTTGTATGGAAAGGATGAGATTCCGATTCCGTCTAAATTTTGCATTCAAGTACACATAATAGACATGTTAGTTCATGCAAAATGTTGTCCAAATTAGAACATCAAAGTTATCCGTTTGTGTGTGAGATATAAGAAGGCATGGTCTGATTCTATCTACAAACGTTAGTTCATGCAAATTTTGGTAAGTATAAGGCCATCTAATAGCGTGTTATGGCGTCATAATATATAAATTTTTTTTCAATGTAATTTTGAGAGAAGATATGACATGAAAAACGCAATTTGAAAGCTGTTATTATCTTTGCGTGCACAAGGCTTAGCTTTAGTGGATCTACATATATTTTGATTTTATTTGGTCTTAACTCCTTTTCTTCATTTGCATTCTGATTGAAGCAAAAGACTTTTACTTGAGGTTACAAGAAATAAAAGTCTTTTAGGTAGTTTGCAAAAATCGAATGGTAAAATGGAAAACGTTGATTAAATTTTATTTTTGATTTCTATTCGAAAAACTCATTGACTGACTTTTTTTCAAAAAGTTTTTAATGACAAATATTCAATAATATGAAAAATATAAATAAAAAAAATGTTATTTTAGAGCGATACGTTTAATTCCACATATAATTATTTTCGGAGACATATTTTAAGAATAAATAATAATTATTACTTCCAGAGCGATAGAATAAAATCCGCAAATAATTCTTAAAGTGGGGCATTTGTGAATAAAAGCTAGACATAGCACGATCCCTAAAAAAAAACTATCGTGCTTTTCTCAGCAATAATAAAATTTAGTAATTTGTCATGAAAATAAATGTGAACTTTGTCAAAATTTAGGAAAAGTAAATTAAAATCAATATAAATAATCTACACTTTCTACTTTTATTTCCTTCGCATAATTAAATAGTAATATCAATACCGCTTAGAAAACCGAAAGTGATTTCATTTGGAATGAGTCTTTCGTTTTATGAAGGAGCAAAACATAAAATTAAGTCTGCTTTTGGTCGGTGTGGAATTCTGTGACCGACCTGACAACGTGAATATTTTTTCTTATATGAGTAGCTTTTGCTAGTTATCAAATGCTATTGATGCATGTTCAAACCATCTATGATTGTATCCACACATACCAGAATATGTAGGCTACATTTTTGTACCGAAATAAAACGTTCTAGATAAAACCCGTTCAACATAGACAGATGGTCTACCTATGTGTGTGAAGTGGTAAGCGTGACATGTTCGACTGATTTAAGTGAACTCAAAGTTTCCCATTTCTATATCTTTATTGGGTAATTAAAAGGAAGAAACCTGAATGTGATCGATACAAAGTTGAATCTACTAATTTTAGCTGAGTTCGGTAAGGAATATTCATATTTCAATATAGCTTGATTTCAGATACACCTTCCGAATCTGAGCCATTTATCGCCATTATGCGCTATAATGAAATGGATACCCAACTTCTCTTGCACCTGTCCACTTGACTTACTTGGAGATTGGATCAAGTCAATATGATTGTATGGTCTAAATATATTACACAAAGATCGGATTTACTTACATTCTTCAATTTTCTGACGATTATCGGAAAGACGCATCTTAATGGCATTGAGCTTTTTGGAACCTAATGACTTTAGGCTGGCGAGTCGAGCCCTCGCTGCCGGGAGTATGCCGGCCCTGCCGTTCGAATCGTCTAAGTCGTTCAACATTTGTTCTTGATGCGATGGCTGGTTGCAGCGGCCACTTGAGCTAACAGTCGGTAATGAAGTATTCGCGTTTGAGGCTGTAGTGGTAATGGATCCCTTATTGTCCAAATGACGTGAGATAGCTACCGAATAGGGGGGTGGAGGTGGTTGACCACAGGTGGCACTACCATCTGTTGCGGAAATGTTTGATGACATATAACCAGGAGGTGGTTCTCCCTGTCGGGCACTGACATTTTGTGTGGCTGGTGGCAGTGATTGTGACGGGTGTTCTGATACATCTTGTTCAGAAGATTCCTCGCTGACCAACACGTCATCCACCTGACTCCTATCAGAATGGTTATCCGGGGCGTAGTTGTTACCTTTGATTGGCATCACTATCTGCCAATCGCTATCTTTGGTCTGGGTATTGGTGGGCGAAATTTCACCCGGATATATATACTTGATGGCCCTTTGCTCAAGAAGCAGCTTAAATTGTTGCTTAAGTGACGACGTGATCTGGAAAATAAACAAAATTAATAACCAAATTATAGTGCGACTTTAAACACAAGTGGTCTTACCAGCAGCATTACGCTGTCGAACGTGTTGTCCCGGCATATCAGCAGTTTTACCACCGACCCACTTTGCACGGAAGTACTGGCCACAAAAGGACAATTTGGACTTAATCCTACAAAGCATATGGAGCCATCTGAATAGCCGATGACAGCCCGATTGACCCCTTCCAGAGTACGCCACCATACAACCGAGAGCGGGTATGGGCAGGTGTTGGAGGCCATAAAGGACATACTCATTGCCGGCAGTTGACTGTTGCCCGTTTTATCTTCAGTATGGAGTGGTTGGGCTGAGGACGCCAACATTTCTGCAGGTACATCTTGACTAAAAAGATCCATGTTGCCGTCTTCAATCACAGGCGCTACCACTACCAGCGAATCATCGTCGTCTTCATCGGCATCCACATGCATGTTTCCTAGTTGCTCTGCCAAGGGTTTCGCCCTATCGGCATGGGCCTCGCCGCTGAAATCATTGTTTTGACCCTCCTTTGGCCGTTCATCGTTTCTGAATGCGCCACGGTTCGATGACAATCGCCTTGTTGTCAATTTGTTGGGACATTTTTTCGAGTTGGGGCACTCATGTGGACCCACAAATGGTATGATGTATGATGTCACTTGGGTTGTGCTATACAGAGAATGTGGGTAAACGGCGTTCTTCGAACCTGACTCCAAACCTGATTTATCAACCACTGCCAGCGCTGGCACAATGTGCAAAGTGTTATCAAAGCCTATGAACGTAAAAATAATTACTAAGAATGCTCCAAAATCGCTCTTACTGCGTACACTTACATAGGACTAGTAGCCAAATGCCTGAGGGATCAAAGCAAATGTCGTGAATCACGCGGTTCGTTCGCCGGAACCACGAAATCAGCTTGAGCGACTCCTGTCCATCCTCATTGTTGTAGCGCAGCACAATGTCATTGTCTTCCGACACCAGGCACAACATCTGTCTGTGACAGTCATACTCGCTGATGGTTGATAATTTGCAATTGAAATTCGTTATCAGTGGTCGCAGCTCGAAGATATCTAACTGATGCAAGGGAGACGTCATAACGGTTCTAGACCGGATAGGTTAGCCGGCCGTCACAACTGTATGTGCAGGGTGCGGTCGACGTCGATGTTTATGACCTTTTGCACGTATCTTCACAGCTCATTTAAGCCCGCAATGTCATTTACGGTCGCTGTCCGTTATTATCGTCGGTCGGCACGAACAGGAGGAAAATTTTGGTAACTGTATCTTGATTCGCCTCTGAATCTAAAGCAACTAGGCCAAAAGAACAGGTGAGTGGCTGTGTCTGTGCACTCCTCTTTCGTAGTATATAGTAATACACAGTACTTGTTCGGACCCCTTCTAATGTTGGTTCTGCTGCGCACTCACGTAATTCTTTGTATTGTAGTCTTTGACAAGAACAAGCGAACCCCCGTTTCTGCTACAATGGCCTGTATATGAATATGTATGTTTGTCTGTTTATCACGGGGTCTCTAGCAGATCTTCAGCAGTATTGAAAGAACTTCGCGTTGCGATATAAATGAAGTCCGCTGTACTTCATCATTAGTGGCAACCATTAGCACATTTGTCACATTTGGCGTTTGATTGTAAACAATTGTAAATTTTTTAAGAATTTTCTTCTTTGGATTACCACAAAAAACCAAAATAAAGGAGAATTCGTAGATTATCGCCAGATGACAGAACTGGTAGCGCGACTTGGCATCACTGTTCGCGCACAGTGAAATAAGTTAAAACGTCAAGAATGACAGCAAGTGAGAAGAATAGAAAATCAGCCCGTAAAGAGATGCTAGTTATCTCTTAGTAAATGCAATTACAACATATTTTCTTTGGAGTCACCCTTTATTCACAGGATGGGTCGCTTGCGTTGCATTTATGATGCGCGAATTATCGTTGTTGGAGCAATGGAGGACCAGAAATTGGGAATTAGGGCACATTATTTCGGCAACAATTTATGCCAATTTAGTTACTATTATTTTTTATAAAAAATTCAACTATTTTGAATACAATTATTTAGGAAAATAGTTACACAACGATATTGTCTTATTTTATAAAGTTCACAGTATTTTGTTCCCAAATCAATTTTTAAAATCATAACTGTGTATTTTTTTTGTAATTTAAAAATCTGTTTCGGAATATTTTAATAAAAAGACATGATTTAATGAATAACCCGGCTTGTTGTAAGGATTAGGTTTAACACATCAAAACTACAGTAGGAAAAATGTGCATATCGGAAAAAATATCAAACTTACCTTCTTCCAAGAATAAGATATCAAAAAGAAAATGTTCTCACGTGTTGCCAAAATTTTTGCACTTCTTGATACTTGTTAAAATTTTAAACATTATGCGATTAACGGCGCTCATTTCCAGTTTATTTATTATTCTTAATTTTGTTTAATCTAAATACGAAGAGTAATGATTTTTTAACGTATTTTAATTTAATTACTTTTTCCTTGATTCTAACTCTACATTTCCCTCCTTTAAGCTGGGTAGTTCGTCCTTTTCCCGACGAAAAATTCTGCTGAATATTGTTTGCTCGCTAAAAATTTAGGGGATTTGTCGGCTTCTAATGTATTGGTTTCCAACACCGAAATCGGGACAACTTATGTTTTCGATAATATATTTACAAAATTGCAAAATTGTGTCTTTTGGTACTACAAACATATTATGATGTAAAAATTCAAGTCATTCCGATTTAAATGTTCGAAACCAATAAAAAGAGTTTGGCGTCGCTACTTAAGAAATAAGGAAAAAAGTAGTAAAAATAGTAGTAATATTAAAATAGAAAATAGTACTGTATCGTGGAAACAAAATTCACGACCATTTTTTGATATAGAGTTTCACCGAGAAAAGTAGACATTGTAAGTTCCAATGTAATGTAATGAGATGGGAGTCATAGGTAATTATTGGCAATTATTCATTGGAAAACGTGTTCGCTTCGTTATTATTTATTATATTATTACGTTTAAAAATAAAATTTCAATTTATTTCTCTATATACTACATTTGTATATTCATTTTAATTTCATACATTTATGCATTCAAGTACTTTTTATAAATATTTCACTTCTGAACTCATAAAAAATGATGAAACTTCAACACTTTTCACGCAGAAGCTATCGAGAATTAGGCTATTAGCAAACAAGAGTACGTTTTTATATGACATTTTACATTTTATATTTCCGCGATTTTCTATTTTATATAGAAAAGAGTCTCTCTATATATTTATTATAAAAAATATTTTCCAATTAACTTCTTTATACGTAAATTTGTCTTCCAAAAATTAATCTTGTTTTCATTTCTACTGCTGAACTCATAAAAAAATTCTGAGACATCAACTGTACAATAATATATCAGTCAGAAAACATTTTTCATATAGAAACTGCGTGAAATAGTCTATTACTAAACAAGATTATCTTTTTATATGAAAGAGTGCTGGAAGACATTAGTTTGTATAGAAAAGGGTCTCCCTAGACAGATGTTCCTATAAAAAGTGCCTTTCAATAAAATTCTACTTATGGAAATTTGTCTTCCAATTATTAATCTTGTTTCCATTTCTACTACTGAACCCACAAACGATTTTGAAACTTTAACTGAACAACAATAAATCGGTCTTCATAAACATTTTTCATGCAGAAACTAACGTGAAATAGGCTATGTATAGGTATAACCAAAGGAAAGTACTTTTTTATGTTAAAGGGTGCAGGAAGACGCTATTTCATATAAAAAGCGTATGCTAAGACACTTCATTTTATAAAAAGTGTCTTTATCTATTAAGCATTAACAGATATGATTTTAGTGTTGAAAGTTAAAGAGTTGCAAACACAAAAAAAAAAAAATACAAGCACGCGTTTTCCACTCATCCTCCTTTCGCGTAGAGAAAAATGGACAGTGAGAAAACGAACAATTCGTTAGAACAGCATTCTAAGCTTTACCATAAAATAGTTATTTTTGTAATAAGGAAAAGTATGCACCGAAAGTATAGCACCGAAAAATGGGAACCTTCTAAAAATTTCACTAAGCACGTTCCATAAACCAAATCTTTATAAGATGTAGAACATGCGCAGATAATTACTAAGCGTCAATTTTTCCTTTTTAGCTTTCTAAGGTGACAGTTTCTATTTCTATTGGTTTCAGAAAACATTTAGCTTAACAGAACTTGATATTTTTAAAAATTCAAAGGAAAACTGCGCACTACACTCAATTTAATCAATGAAACTTCTCTAATGACAATAATACATAGGGATTGTCCATTGTAAGATCGTGGGTTTAATCCCCGATACAACCACCTACCATTATTAGAGCAGTCATCCCGATGCGTCTGACGAACACATCGAGCAGTCGAATAGTCGACAAGTCTAGGAAATGTTTCTCAAACTGTGACGTCCGGAATTTTCATGAAACTATAGGTCCCATTGAGGGAGCCTAAAAATAGAATGCCTGTAAGTTCACTAAATGCAAGAAGCTCTCCTATATTACATTCATTGGAAGCAAGGAAATTGTTTTTTTTTTCATTAATTCCCATATAATTAGATACATATTCATATATTAAATTCAAAACTCCACTTTAGACAGCGTTTCTAAGCTATTATACGCTTCCAATAATTTTTCTTGAAGTTGTCCAACTGATTTGTTGCTCAGAATTTTTTTGGGTTCATTCGCCCAAAGAATTCTACATAATGTTGGTAAAAGTGATAAATTTCGATTCAAAAAAAAAAAAATAAATAAATAATACGTCAAAAAACAAATTACGTAGTTGATATGAACTAAAATTTCAACTTTATCGTAGGAGATACGACTATATCTCCAACTACCGCGTAGTTAATGGAAATTAGTTGGTATTTACTCATGTAAGCAAATTTTACTAAGAGCGTAATTGGTATTTTTACCCCAAACGAGGATTTAGTCTGGGCGACAGTCTATCGTGCGACCTCTTCAACATACTATTAGAGATGATTATGAGGAAAGCTGCAGTTAACACGTCTGGTACCATCTTTAACAAAAGCCATATGTTACTCGCATATGTAGATGATATAGAAAACTGCGAGATGTTACTGCAGCCTTCTCAAGTATCGAGAAGGAAGCAGCGAAAATGGGTTTGGTGGTAAACGAGAACAAAACAAAGTTATTGGATTCAACGAACAAAAAGTCTACTGGTTTGGGACGCTGTATGAACGTTGACAACTATAATTTTGAAGTAGTGGAAGAATTCATCTACCCCGGTTCGGCTGTAATGATGAATGATGTCAGCATGGAGATAAAAAGGAGAGTATTGCTTGCTAACAGATGTTATTATGGGCTAAGCAAGCGATTCAATGATAAAACCCTTTCTCGACAAACAAAAATCCGACTGTACCAGATGTTGGTTCTACCTGTCTTGTTATATGATGCAGAATCCTGGGTTATGGCGCAAGCGGATGAATCACTACTGAAAGTTTTCGAGAGGAAATATATGGACCCATTATCGTTAACGGAGAGTTTTTTTTGTCGCATGAAAAATGAGCTGTATGAGCTATATGCCGACATCGACGTGGTCAAACGCATTAATATACAGCGATTGCGTTGGCTGGGACATGTTGTGCGGATGAATCCAAATGCTCTGGCATGAAAAGTTTTCGACAACGAACTCGATGGATGACGCAGAAGGTGGCGACCAAAACTCCTTTGGAAGGAGCAGGACTATCGAAACTTGGGGTGACGAATTGGAAGAGAAGCGCTTGGAATTATTTTCTACGGGCGGTGTATAATAGATAAGGATCTCTATTCCAGTCGTTACCTAAGAAGAAGAAGAATTGATATTGAGCATTTAGTAGTCAGTAACAGCCAATTCCTTCCTTTTATATATCAGAACTGTTACAAATATACCAAATAGTTGTTTAGAAGTTATATTTATTAAACTAAATGCAGTATTATTTTCACCTTCAGAAGCATTACGGCTTCATCTAAAGTCAGTAATGGTGCATCGCGGTAATTTTATATACCTGAAAATGAATTGACCACTATTCTATATTAAAAGTCTGTTAAGAAATACTTTTCTACACAACAATATTCGGCTTATCAAATTATTTTGAATGATGGTCTCCATGTACCAGTATTATCTTTCGAATGGGAAAATTTCTGATAGACATATTTTAAAGAAAAATCAGTCTGTAGACAGCTTCACTATATAAGTAAGAATCTTTTTTTTTACAAACAAGTGTCTTGGAGAAGATTTTCTATAAAAGAAGACACTTTTCTGTTAAAAGAAAGTGTCAAAGAAGGTAAGTTTATCTAAAAAAAATTGAAATTGAAATTGAAAAAAAGTAGACACTTTTCTCTTAAAAAACTGTCGTAGAAGATAAGTTTATTCAAAAATAAATTGTCGTATAATATACGGTTCTTATAGAAAAATTTCATATAGTAAACTGCAATGGAAGACGCTTTTCTTATGGAAGAGTGTTCACTTAGAAAAAGTCTAATGGAGCTGCCATTGAGAAATATAGAACATTTTCATATAGAAAAGTGTCACCTTTTGCGGAAGGTATTTTCCACATGATAAAGTGTTGAATACAACCTTTCAACAAAAGATTGTTGAAATTTATTTTTTACAAACAAGCATAACTTTCAAGAAGTTGTCTGTAAAGGTAAATGTGTTGAACGACACTCGGAAAATAGTTTTCATAATTACTGTAGAAAAGTGTCTATTCTAAATACATGAAAGATCTCTACAAGACACGTCTTCGAACGTGAAAGATACTTTTTCACGTGAAAATCATTTTCCAAAATATTTCTTAATGTAAAAAGTGTCTGTCAAGACAAATTTTCATTTGAAAAACTTTTTCAAGACACTTCTACATTTGAAAAGTTTTATCCAAGACAATTATTTATAGGAAAAGAACAAGATATATCATCTTAGAATTTATTCTCGCTTCAACTACTGAACTTACAATAAAAACACATGAATCACGGTTGGCCACGTTTCCTCCGATACTCCGCAAAATTGGTTCTTCCCCTCGATGTGTAAAAAAATTAATAAATAATCTAAATGTATAACATATTTTATGACATACCGTCATATATCTCCAAAAAGTTTATTTGAAATTATTTGATGTTTATCTTCTTCATGACAATTTCAAAACGACAATCAAGTTTGTTTCACAATTTGACCAATAAGAAGCCTGATAACACCTAATAAGATAGTTGACAGTGATTATAATATCTAATTAAATTTATTGAAAATCAACTATGAATTTCTTCAAGTACGCAACTACGAAATCTTTTTTGGTGTTTTAATTTACTAACAGCAGATTTTAAATTTTCGTCGAAATTATAACTAATGTGTTTTTTTTTTTATGCAAGATATACGTTTTTCTTTTATTTTATTTTTTTGCTTAGAAATGTATATGCGGTCAAGATCATACAGGGTGTCCGTTGGGAAGGTATACCACTTTGTTTATTTATAATTTTTGATTAAATGAAAGCGAATGGATCTAAAATTGGTAAATGTTTTATTTAATGCCGGCAATTATGTACGGAATACAATATTAGATAAATGTCCGCCTCTGTTAGCCTCAAAAAATGCGACCACTTTTGAGCACATTTTTCATTACATTCTCACAAATATTTTGTTTGAGTTGCTCAAACGTTTCCGGTTTGTTTGCATAAAATTTGCTTTTCAGATATCCCCACAAAAAGAAGTTCGGAGCAGTCAAATCAGGCGACCGTGGAGGCCAATCAACGTCACCATTTCTTGAAATAACTTGTTGTGGAAAGAGGTCTCGCAGTAATTCCATTGTAATCCTGGCTGTATGCGATGTGGCACCTTCTTGTTGATACCACATGTTAATTAAGCCCAAAGTATGCAGTTGTGATGTTAAAAAGTTTTCAATCATATCACGATATCGCTCCCCATTGGCAGTTACCGTTACTCCGTTTTCAGTTTCAAACAAGTAAAGTCAGTTGAATCCTCCTGACCAAATTGCACACCAGGCTGTCACTTTTAATGGATGCAAAGGTGACTGATGAATAATTTGAGGATTTTCCATTGCCCAGAACCGACTATTCTGTTTATTTACATATCCATCAAATGAAAATGTGTCTCGTCACTCATTATGATTTTTTCATGAAAATCGGGGTTGTCATTTACGGTGGCGTAAATGGTCTTGTGGAAGAAGCTCCTTTGTCAACTGAATCTTAAATGAAAACTAATGCAAATCCTTGTGCAAAATTGTGGCCAAAGTTGTTCTTTGGAGACCAGCTCCTGAGCACGGCGTCGAATTGAGGTTGATGGATTGTTTTGAACACTTTCTTGAGCAGCAGCAATGTTTTCAGCCGATCTTGCAGTACGTTGTGGTCAATGCTTGGTCCTATCAGCTACAGACCCTCTTTCTTCGAAATCATTCACTACACGATAAATAGTGCATCTTGTTGGCACGTTGTTTCTCCCAAAAATTTCACGTAACTTTCTCATCGTCACAGTAATCGATGATTGATTTTGATAAAATGTTTTAAACACGTTGGTTTATCGAATATTTTTCCATAATAAATTTGCCACGTCTCTACTTCACGACTGCCAAATATGAACTGTTAAGGCTAATGTTTATCAAAATCACAGCAAAACAAAGTAGTATACCTTCCCGACGGACACCCTGTACTAAGAACATAACAATTATAATATGTGAGTTTTTGCTTAAGTACTTAAATACAATAAATACTTATTAATTGAAATAAAAAATGGATCCCGCATAAATATCCAGTGTCTAGCCATGATAGAAGTGGATGAATCTATTCTGATGGTCTTTAAGAGAAATTTCTACGTAAAATAAATACAGCCCATCAAAATACAGCGATTGCTTTGTCTGAGTCATGTTGTGCGGATGCTCAGATATTTTCGGCAATGAACTCTATGGGTGACACAAAAGAGGATGACCAGAACTCCATTGAAAAGACCATGATATAATAATGATAACGAATCTTATAGCGACAGAATATCAAAATGCTTGGAATTTTTTCCGCAAATTCCTTGCTCTGCGCTTTAATGCATTTGATATTTAATTTCAAATTCAAATTTAATTTTCAAAATATAAGAATTTTGGCAACAACTAATATAGTTTATTGGAAATCAATTTAACTGTGTTTCTTTAACTATGCAATTACGATTTTTTACTGGTGGATCGTGCTTGAAGTCAATAAGCTCGCAGTATTATATATATACATATATACATCTTATATATATACATCTTATACCTGATGTAGTTCTAGAAGTAATAAACAAATTAGAGTGACATTCTTGTTATCAAATATTATTTGCAAATTTGATTGCAGTTTGAAGTCAGTTGCATCATATCTGCTACGAAAGGACTTGAAATCACTTTTATAATTCATTACAGTTCATTTTATAATTAATTATTTTGTCATATTTCATGAACTTGAAAGCGGAGTATTACTTTTCAGATAGCTTTATTTTATTTTTAAACCTTAGAACACAGTGTTCGGCAAAATTAAACGTTAAAAGGTACAAAATTGAACCGCTCCCTTAAATCCATAATAGACCAGCCAAGACGAACACCGCAGCTGACCAATTGAGATGCCCACGCCAGGCACACGGTTAAGAAAATCCATAAACTGGTATTGAATTGGTCGACCACTGTGGTGTTCGTCCTGGCAACTTGTATGGCCTTGTTTAACCTTTACTACCCTATATTTTACAGTCGTAACCGAAGGAACAGACGCCCCTAGATTAGACTTTAACATTGGTTGTAAGGAGACCTTGCAAATGGACATATTAAATTACATAACGGTGACCAATATCCGTTGTCCGTTTATAAAATCTATGAGATCGTTTACTTTTTATAACTCAAATAAAAATACTAAACAATGTAGTGCATTTAAACTTAAAACATATATTTTATAAGGTTACCATTTTTCACCAAAATAATATTTTTCAAGCTACTGGCACCATCCATACGTCAGGTCGGCTAGTTTTGGCATTGTTGTTTTATTTTCAGGTATACAAAGTGGGTCTCATATGAAGAATGCACTACGACTGAATGTTCCTGAACATGAAAATAGAATGTAGTTATATATTTAATAAATATAAGTTTTAAACAATTACTTGATATTTTCTTTAACAATTTTAATACGTAATAACAAACATCAATGTGTATTCAAAACAGAAAGATATTGGTTCTTAATTATAATTAAATATAAGTTGTTTCGATTTCAATGTTGAAAACCAATACAAAAAAAGCTGATGATGCTTCTAAACTTTTGCGCAAAAAAATCAATGCCTCGTGGAATTTTTTTCTTGTGAAAAGAACATAGTACGCAGCTTAAAACGACATTTTAGAAATTAACAGCATCGGGTGGTTTCCAAAAAAAAGGGAAGTTGATACGGTAAGCCGAAGTTAATTATTTTTCTGGAGTTTAGGACAGCCCATAATGCAAAGTCTGTCAGTGTCTACATAAAATTTAAGAAAAATTTTGCCTCGCGCAAAATTTGGCCTCATACCTTTGGCGTTTCCGCACGAAACGGGAGAAACGAAGTTAATTTCATCTGATCACAGAATTAATTCTGTGGATTTAATATATGGATGTTTTTAATCAGATTTATGCTTTGGTGATTCAGTCGGAAAATCACTGATGTTTTCCTGTATCTTACAATATTGGATGACAGCGTTCATACATACTTAGTCAGATAATGTGCCTTTAAAGCTTTTGTTTCTGCTAGTAGTTACGCTTTCTCCGATCGGTCACAAACTTGTTGGGCCATTCAGTATTTCGTAGTATTTAAATTATCGAATTGTATTTCCATTTCATATATACAAGACGAAATTATAAACAATTTTGATTTTGATTTATACACCAGAAAGGAAATTTGTCCTTTGAATAAACTTACGAAACTGAACGTTCGTGAAGATTCCTGATTTAACCACAAGAGGCGACAATAGAAGTTTAAATGTTACAAATTTCTAACCGTTGGTGTACATCGAAGTTACTTGCAATACTAATGTTGGATAAGAGCGGATTTGGATTCAAAGGTAGGCGTACAAGACGCACACTAGGGCCCCAAAAGACTATGCTAACGATAATCGAAATGTTATAATTGAACAACGTTTGTTGTTCAATTAAAAATTCAAATATGTAGGATGCTAGTAAAAAAGAGACACTGTATTCGACTTACTGAAGAAATCAAAAATTAAAAGCAGTCGGACGGAATTAGAACTGAAAGCCCATTTGAAAAAAAGTGCGGCTGGCCGAAGAAAAGAAAACCCACTACGTGTGTGAAGAAAATATCTGCCATAGAGGATTACGAAATGCTTACATTAAAAGAAAGATACTGCTTTTGCAAAACTCGTAGGAAATTAAATTTTTAGTAATACGTAGTATAAAGGAGGTAATAATTTTCATTTTCATTTTAAAATTCGACTGCACCAGACGTTGATTCTACCTGTCTTGTTATAAGGTGCGGAATCTTGGGTTACGACGCAAGCGGATGAATCACTACTGGCAGTTTTCGAGAGGAAAACACTCTGGAAAATATATGGGCCCATCATCGTTAATGGAGAGTATCGGCGTCGCATGAACAATGAGCTGTATGAGCTATATGCTGACATCGTCGTGGTTAAACGCATTAATATACAGCGATTGCGTTGGCCGGGTCATGTTGGGCTGCGGATAGACTCAAATGCTACGGCATGGAAAGTTTTTGACAACGAACTCGGTAGATGGCGCAGAAGAGGGCGACCAAAACTCCATTGGAGGACCAGACTTTTGAAATGCTATCGAAACTTGGTGTGAAGAATTAGAGGAGAAGCGCAGAAGATCGAAGCGCTTGGAATTATTTTCTGCGGGCGGCGTATAATAGATAAGTATGTCTATTCCAGTCGCCACCTAAGAAGAAGCAGAAGAAGAATTTGCATTTGCCTCCGGAAACCCGAACCGATCAGAAAAGTAACTGTAAGTTGAGTGTAAAAAAGAAATAAAATACAATAAAGTGAAAGTCATTCCAAAGAATACTATTTTCATAGCTTCCACAAACACTATAAGTGTATATTTTCCGCTTCTTGGAGAGCTCTTTTTAATTACATCAAAGGAACCAATGAAATAAAGGCGTAATAACTGAAAATTGTTGTAAGATTATTAAATATAATATTTTTAGTTT
>JAHXMU010025423.1:92899-129448 GCA_019455685.1 Philornis downsi
TGTTTATAGTAAGAACTGTCAAATCCTTAAAACAAATATCAACCGCAGATCGTACCTGTTCATTGTTGGCAGATCTTTTACCACCGAGCTATTTCTTCAAGTTTGGGAAAAGAAAATAGTCAGAGGGAGATAAATCTGTTAAATAATGAATGAAGCTATTCGAAATTATATTCATTCTTTTTGCCCATCGCAATAGTGGTTGTGTGAACTGTAGCACTGTCTTGATGAAACAACACTTTCTTTTTCGACAAATGCGGTCTTTTTTCTATAATTTCATCTCCAAAACGCTGCAATAAATCTGCATAAATATTCGCCGTTGATGATTTTCCCTTTCTAAAGATAATCAATAAAAATAATCTCATGCACAACCCAAAAAAACAGTCGCCATGACCTTGCCTGCAGATGGAACCGTCTTCGCCTTCTTTGTACACGATTCTCCCATTCCAGTCCCTTGCTATGACTGTT
Source organism: Philornis downsi (assembly GCA_019455685.1). Taxonomy (NCBI): domain Eukaryota; kingdom Metazoa; phylum Arthropoda; class Insecta; order Diptera; family Muscidae; genus Philornis; species Philornis downsi. The sequence continues at coordinate 93,365 of JAHXMU010025423.1, forward strand.
CCATGTCTCACCTATGGTTATAAATCGACGTCAAAATGCGGTTTTATTACGGTGAAACATCGCCAAACACTCTACTAAAACATCTTCCCGACGCTGTTTTTGCTTTATTGAAAGCAAACGTGGCACCCATCCTGCGCACAGCTTTCTCATCTTAAAATCTTCGGCCAATATACGATGTAGCGTACGTTTTGAAATGCCTATCATTTAAGTTAGTTCACGCACCTTCAGCCGATGGTCATCCAATACCATTTTGTAGATTTTCTTAACCGTGTCTGTCGTACGGCCTCGTTTAAACTTGGCTACCCAATATTTTATCGTCGTGAACAAAGGAACAGACTCCCCCAGAGTAGAATCTAGCTCGGCTTTAATATTGGTTGGACCGAAAACTTTCAAATGGAAATATTGAATTACATAACGGTGACCAATGATTTTAATGTTTATAAATTCATTGAGGTCGTTTACTTTTGGTAGCTCGAATAGAAATACTAAACAACGTGGCGTCTTGAAACTTAAAACATTTGTTTTACAGTTTTCACCAAAATATTTTTTTTAAACTACTAGCACCAGCTATATGTCAGTTTGGTTAGTATTGCGACTGCCTTCGCATCAGCAGTACAGAGACGTCAGGGCGGCTAATTTTGGGAACGCCATCGTATAACTTAAAATGAGGGGCTTATCAAGCCACTGCATCCGATCCTGGTGTTGGGGCTGACAGCGACCATCAGGTTGGTATGAATGAGTTAAGTTTCAGTAACACATATTACCTATTGGCCTAAGACGCATCGATTTAGCATGCAATTTCGGATTCTCAACTAGTCGCCTGCTCTTTTTAGCTACCATCAGACGGATGTCTGATAGCATTACCAGAGAATGCTTGCCCGAACGTCTGAAATCGTAAGCTGCTTGGGGAACAGAGGATTCTGAAGAAAATTGTCTGGGTGTACAAAAATTTTATTTTTCTTTTGGTCTGCCAATTCTTCAAATGGCTGCATTTCCTCCTTGTTGCATTCTAATCATAATGGGACTATTTGGAAGTAAACCGGCGCCATCAAACCATACCAACCCTTTATACACAATTTGGTACCATCGAAATTTGATTCGTGTTGCATGGCAACACTGCTGATAATATAGAAAGGTAATTTCCACGCAATAATGCGAACTTTTTCGCCATCCACAGATTTGTGTTCGTGTTCTTTGCCATTGGTCGGTGTTGTCCAAGTTGTCAGGTATTCCACGTTCTTCAAATCTCATTAATAGCACGAACTCCCGCTTAAGTTTAGTGTTCCCCGTAAGGTTGGACGTTACGGTGGACAAATGATGGAATACATTTTTCTATCTGAGTCCAATAAAGCACTCCACCATATTCTCGGGTTTCTGTGGCAGAGTAGGGAACAATCGTTTCGATTATTGAAAATAACACGTTCATCCACTTCACGTATTGAGGGCGTAGACTTTATAACGAGACTTTTTGTAAGCTATGCTATGTAGCCTGCTAGCGTTTGTTGCAAGTGAATCCCTCACATTGTATCACGTTTATGTTTGCAGAGTATTATGTGGCAAGTAGATATGTGTGCACGTAATAATCCACTCAATGGACGTTTCACAGATGTTGCACCTTTTCTCGCATTGTCGACATGGCGAATGTTATACTTTGGCAATTTACGTTGCCTTTTTGCCGAATTGCAAAGCCAATAAAGTTGTTTTCTGGCAACGGATTCGATTTAACATTTCCAATCAAAAATAACTTAACGTTATTTCAAAACGAACTAAAGGATCGCATCTAGTTCTACTCCACAGTGCAATTTGTGTCATTAATACCTAATTTTGTGTGACAAGGATAATTTAAATGACAACGCGTTGAATTCAGCCTCGTCATATTGTGGCATATTTCCAAAATCAATTGTAGAGACTTGCACGAAATGCAACGCGACATTTGTCACGAATTAATGACAGTGTGATGAGAGAATGCAAGTGAGTGAATCCCTGCACCCTGGAAATTGCATGCACCGCAATTTTCCTGCCGGCAGACAAAGTGTGCGAGCGACCTCACAGGCAGTGAGTTCTCCAGAATTTGCAACAACCCAAAACCAATTAGCACCCCATAGTAAATCTGTCATCACGTGCAGACTTATCTCTACTACAAATCCAAAGGAATGATCTTTTTATAAACGCTCTATAACGCCATAAATCCAAACTGAAGGAACAATCGCCGTTTATTCATTGAAATGGAAAATGTATGTAAAATGGATAATTTAGGGCTGGAATAAGGAGGAACTGGACTGGTACAATACAACCGTACATCACATTGTGTGTTATGCTAAATCCAAAGAACAGAAAAAGAATCACAGCTTTTGATCCTAATGGTTTGTAATATAGAATCAGTGAAGTTAGTTTGAAGCACTAAAATATGAATGTTCTTCACAAGATTTCCTTCAAGCCACCAATTTATAACTAAGTTTTTTATAAAATTTTTATCTAAAGGCCTACTTCTACTGAAACTGTGCTTAAGAATATATTCTTGTATGACAAATATATTTGTCAACTGGTACGGAAATCGTCCATTTTATTCGGAACAGTCTTTTTTTTTTGGTTTGTTTTGCAGAATCCAACATTATAAAGACTAGTTCATACATAGATTCATTCCAATTTGACCAATGACGGGCCAATTGTTAAACAAAAGTCCAATTAATTAAAGTTATACTAGAAATTATAGTTAACTACTCTTCGCCAAACAACAAAAATGTAGATGAAGCTTTTCAAACCCATTTTCTAATTTTCCACAGGGGTTACAAACTTTGCGCTGTCATAGCAACCAAGCGGCAACTGGTAGAGAGCTAATTTTTTGACAACCTGTTATATTGTTTATAAGTCTACAGAAGCATTTCGTTTCACGTCACAGCTAAAAAAACAAAGTTATTGAAATGGAATTCAAACGTAACAGTGTTATTGCTTTATTTTTGACTAACAATTCAAACCAGCTATTGATTTTGAAGAAAAAATTTCGACTTTAAGTTTTAGGTGTCCCAACAAGAACGCAAGATTTCAATTTAAAATAAAACACAGATATTAAACAAAAATCGTGAAACTTTATTATATCGTAAAGTAGACAGAATGAGGTTATGTATGGAACAACACATCGGGCGAATGGCCGCCGCGGCTTTGCTGGCACACATGCGATCTTTTAATGAAATTTTCAATGACCGTATAAATGCTGCGGTATTTCATTAATGCAGCGTCCAATTTCCTCTTTTAAGACTTGAGTTGTCGTCGGCTTATTCGCGTAAACAATCGACTTCAAAAAACCCCAAAGAAAAAAGTCTAATGATGTTAAATCACACGATCTAGGCGGCCAATTCTGGTCCCCAAAACGCAAAATAACACGACCGGGAAATGACTGATGTAGCAATTGAATTGTTTCTCTGGCGAGGATTTTCCTCACCTCAAATGCGACAATTCTGCCCATTGACGAAGCCATCAAGATGGAAATGGACCTCGTCACTGAAGATGATTTTATCGGCAAAATCATCATTTTCGTGTTGTTTCTCCAATACCCAATTAACGAACTCTCTTCGCTGTCCATGGTCAGCTAGCTTCAGTTCCTGAGTCAATTGAACTTTGTATGCATGAAGATGCAAATCTTTCGTCAAAATTCGCTGCATAGTGAATTTGGAGACACCAATTTGCTGAGTTCCGTGTCGAATTGAGGTGGATGGTGTTTGAGCGACATCATCACGCACAGCTGCGATATTTTTGGTCGCTGGACCTGGTCGAAGGCGCGTTGTTGTCTTTACATCACTGACAGACCCAGTTGAAGTAAATTTATCCATTAATCTCTTTACAGTTGACTTTTTTGGAGCATTATTGTGACCCCAAATTGATCGCAATTTGCGAACTGTAGCCGCAAAACTTTCACCATTTTGGTAAAACAATTTCACAATGAGAATGCTTTGTTCATTCGTGTAGCGCTACATTTTTACTTACCTCGTACCTTCTACTAGCAAAGAATAACAATTGTTCAAATGTCAAACAATGACACTTCGAATGGCGTCAAATTTAAATCTTGCGTTCTTGTATGGACACCCTTTACTTTTAAAGGGGGCTGCCCCACAATGCTTCAAAGTAGAGCACCTCGGGAATCTGAAAATTTTCAAACAATACAATTTCTTAAATTTTTATTCGATTTGAAAAAATACTCCTTTAGTTGAGATTTTCAAAAAACATTGCTTTATGTATGTTTTATCTACTAAATCATTCTACTGCTCATAATCATTCAACTTTTTTTTTGCCTACCTTAATTCTCTTTTCCGCTAATAGCGAAAACAAAGTTCTGCCAATTTTTTTAAGTTTTTGGTTCTATTAATAATAAAATTCTAAATATTTAGAAAAAAAGAATTCTCAAAAAGAAGCATTTAGTCAAAGTTTATACGTAGATAAAGTTAAAAATTAAGAGAAAATAGATTTTTCGCAGTTTTGTGTGAAAACAAAAAACTTATTAAGAAAAGTACATGTTCACATTCTTCTGAAAGGTAACTTCATAACGGACAATAGGTTAGGTTAGGTTAGATCAATGTGGCAGTTTGAATAGATAGACTCACTTAAACTCCATAGTGATACCACGGAAACTAGAGATATGTATAGGTATGTCTTTAGTTTCCCCCGTTGAATCATCCTGGGGCCCTCCAGAAGCTCTTAAGTCGGACAACATCTATCTCGTCCAAATTTCCCAGGTCCCTAAAGAAATATGAGCCCAGTGTTGATCCCCGCCTGTTCGCCAGGGCGCGGCAATTGCAGAATAGGTTCTATGGACTCCTCCTCCTCTTCATCTCTACAGCTCCTGCAGAAGTCATTAGTCACAACTTTCAGTCTCACTGCATGTCTTCCAATCAGACAGTGTCCCCTCATGATGGATACAAGCAATGAGACGTTGGGTCTTGATAGCGACAGCAGTTTATGTGAACGCTTCAGATCTAGGAGTGGTCATATCTGTCTGTATTCATTACAGCTTCGGACAGGCGCCCACCTATCATTTGCTGCTAAGTATGCCCCATCTCGCAGTAGGAGTTTACAAATGGCTAAAGGCATGCCCACGGACTCCAACTCGGCTGGAGCCTGTAAGGTTGTCCCTAGTCTTGCCAGCTCGTCTGCCCTGGAGTTCCCTGGTGTGTCTCTGTGGCTCGGCATCCGCATAAATGGTGAGCTATCTCGTTAGGAGACCTGCGGAATTTCAGGGCTGACAAAACGGGCAATGCAAAATAGAAATGTTTTCAAAATGTTAATTTTTACGAAAACCTGAACCTACTGAATAGGACTTATTTTTAATAGAAATATCAATTTTCAGTCATAGATTCGCGAAACGTACTGGTATCGAAAAAAGAAAACCAGGTTTTTATAGCCTGATGTGTTATGAATAATTCTGCGAAATGGATATTTCAATTCCCCCGGTAAATTTTGGAACTGAAATTCCTGTTGAAAAGTTGTAGTAGGAATTAACGATTGTTAATACAGAAACATTCTGTTGGCAAATGTATGTTTACATTGTTGTTTGTTTTTCAAAAATAATGTTTTATTTGAAAAAAAGTAGATTTTTAAAATATCATGAAAATTAGTAAAAAAAAAATTAGATAAACATCATTCTGACGTGCAATTAGGTGAAGAGAGAGAGAGAGGGGGAGGGAGAGAATGAATTAGACATTTTGCACTCATTTAGTTTTTCTAACGAAAAAGAAGTCACGATTCTGGATAGGAGATTCATTTTTGAGAAGGTTCTATTGGACCAACTTCTCAAAGTGTTGGTGCATCTGTCGACGTAATCGCCAGTTTCTCGTATCCACAACAGTGTTGCGCTCACACCTTTGACATTGCCAAAGAAATTAGGAAATAATTTGTTAAATAGTAAAGTCGTACTCCTTTCAGTAAATTGCCTCGAAAACTTGGTTTCATTTCTGTTTAGGTCAAACCAGGAAAGCTATTAATCTGAAATTTTGCGAAATCATGATTTTAGATTATGTAGGAAATAAACGCCAGAATGCTTTCAATTTGTTTAAACATGCTAATGCATGGAATTTTTTAATGCAGAAGTAAAGCATTACAATTCATTTGTCCATCAACCGTAGTACAGAAATTATTAAGTTTTATTTCAAATAACAAAAATAGCTTGAATCAGCAACACATGATCTTCCTGACATGATTAAACGCTACTATTATGAAGATTGAGAATGAATGTGTCCTTCTGTCATATTAATAATTGCGAAATTGTAATGTCAGTATTGACTGTTTTACAGTATTGCCAGCATGCGATAAAAAATGGACAAGACATGATAGGCCAATTTTATGCCAGATTCGAATTCAGCGCATCCAGATTAGTTAAAAAACATGCTTCGTTTCTGCAGTCAACTTTTTTTTCCAAATTTGTAGACCAGTGTTATAGAATATTCAATAGAAATTGTCAATTTGTTAGAGGTTAGAGATTGATAGATAAAAAATGTTAAAACCGAATCGAATGAATCAGTATTTTTTAATGTAATTCTCAATTCATGCCTGTCTTTCAGATAGGATTCTATCCTTGCCATCATTTTACATCGTGTTTTAGTAGAAACGATTTCATTCTGCGAATTTACATCAGTGAGGTACATAGCGTAAGTATGTACTTGCGATTATGTACATCTTTCTGTTGGTGTAAATGTGATGAACAATTTTTAGCCTCTCATCAAATTTAACCTCTATGTGTGGATGTGTACATACTCGTAGATGTGTCCGCGTGTATGTGTGTGAATAGTACATCCCCACAGTAGAGGTTGTTGCATTGCGAAATAAAAACGAAGCGATTGGAATTTTTAACGATTGGTACCTTGTGGTACATAAATAATGGTCATAAATTGGCAATGGCTAAAAAATTCACTATTTATTGCCCAATGATAAAAATAAGATTTATTAACATTGGTGAGCTCTGCACTGCCAACCACCACCGACGGCTTCGTTCAATCCGTTGTGCTCTTTTTGTCTTTTTTTTTTGTTTCTTTTGCTTTTGTTCGTGTTCAAATTGTCCGAACTAAAGGCTCCCGCACCAGTAAAAGGATTTGTACGGTGACCTCAGCTGTAAGCGTGTAAATTGGATGACATGACAACATAAAAATCAAATTGTTGTAAATAATATTGATATCGAAATTTTTGCGATGCAAGCTTAATCTAACACGTTTTAAAAAAGCCTTTCTGACTCTTGGACAAAATTTGAATTCTGGATGAATGATGAATGAATGAAATGAATTCTGTATGGTGATCCCCATTCTGCCTAAAATTAGTTTTTTTTTTAATTACGTTCTTAAGCCAATGAAATGAAACCACAAAGTTATAAGTGAGTTTAACTTGTTTTGGCGTCGACAGAGGGCGACAAATGTCTAGTTTTTATACAAGACATTGAACATATAAACGGATTTTGGCGGTTATATAAAAATATAAAATAATTCGCGTAAAATCAATTTTTTTAACCAAATTGTTATTTTTTCCTTCGTTATAGAAGAGAACTTGAAACTGCCTAAAATTGGGGACAAAATTACACAAAAATTAACACTACCAAATTAACACAAAGCAACACTAATTTTGATAACAAAGTTTTATCATATGCACATCCTGGGCGGTCACGTAATTAGACATGATGATTAGGCTTTAATGGCTGAACAATAAATAACGAATTTGGCAGATATCGCCCAAATGACATGACCTCCACAGACTGTCAACTTCGACCCGCCCTATTAGAAAAATACCCTGTTAGTTGCCATAAAGCTATCGTCATCTGCTTACTAGCAGATAAAAAATGGTTATCTGCTACAATTGCTTCCCATTAAAACATGTCGCAAACTTTTCGAAAAACTGCCGGCGAAAGTTTGTAATATTGCAATAAGGGTTAATCTTGCCGGTCTGGCAAGGCTGTCAGCTGTTAGATACCTGTCTTCTGAAGTGTTATTTATTTAGTGAAAGATTTGACATTTACGAATATGGATCGCATAACAAGCGAAGAATGCGTAAAAATAGTTAAAACTTACTACAAAAGTGATGATTCAAACGTGATTCAACACGAGCGATTTTAGCTTTATTGCATGAGAAGTTTCAAGAAAGCGTAATTTTACATTTTGGCAACTGTCCTATGTCGACTGGGTGCTACAGCAACAGGCTGTCAACACTGATTTTTCGAACAGAATTTTCTTCAGCGATGAAGCTCATTTCTCACTCGGTGATTACGTTAAAAAGCAAAATTGTAGCATGTCGAGCTCGAAGGACCCAGAACCGAAAAAACTGGTTGTTTGATGTGCATTATGGTCTGGAGGTGTCATTGGGCCGTATTTTTTCGAAAACGATGCTGGAGGAACCGTTATCGACAAAATTCAGAGCGCTATAGCCATGTTATGACCGACTTTTTTTTGGCCAGCAATTGAAGATTATGAACTGGATGATATGATTTCAACAAGATGGTGCCACGAACCACACAACACGACCGATTTCGGCTTTATTGCATGAGAAGACGATTTGACCCTTATATTTTTTATGGGGCTACGTCCATTGCTGCAACCAATCACAATGGCAAGATCCAAGCAATATAATGAAATAAAAGTTTCATCGAAATTATAGCTTTATGTGCGTTTTATTTAACTTTACTTTTGAAACCCAACAATTTTGACAAATTTTAACAGTGCCTTTATTCCCGTGAGTAAGATAACTTAAAATTCGTACTGTGTAAAAAGGCTGACAAATTTTCAATTTATCGAGTCAAACGTGCACTGGCCAGTTGAAGCCACCATGTACTGCTACGATTTAGATATGTTCGGTTTACTTAAGAATATTTAAATCAATGTCACACTTCCCATGCAACGCAATATCGCTATTTTTGTTTTAATAGGTAGAAAATATCCGATATAAGTACACATTTTATTATTTGAAAAGAATCAGAATATAATTCTTGAATGAAAGAAAATTAGCTGATCATATGGAAGAAGTATTTACTCCTAACTATACGATCTCTCGTGTGAATCCAACGATCATTAGCCCAATGGCCACAAATCCCATGAAAATAAGTCTATCTCTCTTAAAGAAAAATGTTCTCTCGTTGAAAATGAATAAATCTCCTGGACACGATAAAATAACAGCGAAAATAATTGCAGAACTCTCCCTCAATATCCTCAAATTAGTTTTATTTATATTTAATGCTATACTTTCCTCTATCATGGAAGCTGTCTGAAATAATAATGATCCCAAAACCTGGAAAGGAACTGTCACAAATTACATCCTATCGACCCATAAGTTTACTCTCTATTTTATCTAAACTGTTTGAAAAGATCTTTCTCCAAATTTTGTACCCCCATATTGAAGCAAATCATGTAATACCCATACACCAATTTGGGTTTCGTAAGGGTTATGGAACGATAGAACAAGTTCACCGTATAGTAACCCAAATCAGAAAAACATTCGAAGATCGAAAATATTGCTCAGCTCTCTTTATAGACATCTCCTAAGCCTTTGATAAAGTGTGACATGAAGGTCTTATTCACAAAATAGTCTCTTTGCTACCGGCAAATACCCACAAGCTCCTGGAGAGCTATCTAAAGGATCGATCTTTTGTAGCAAAATTGAAAGACTCTGTTTCAACTCAAAGAAAAGTTTCAGCAGGAGTTCCGCAGTGCAGTATACTAGGCCCATCTACACCTCTGACATGCCTGTTTATTCCCTAATTCAAACCTCAACTTTCGCCGATGACACTGCATTCATGAGCACTAGCACTTGCTTATTAATGGTTTCTAGGCAACTGCAGTCTCATTGGCTTGAAAAGTGGAAGATAAAAGTAAATGCCTCTAAGAGTGTACAGGTTACATTCTCTCTTAGACAGAACAATTGCCCAGCCCTCACTATTCACGGTAGTACCATACCCATTCATAACCATGTCAAATATTTGGGTATTCACCTTGATCGACGTCTCACCTGGAAAAATCACATTGACTCAAAAATCATACAATTGAAATTAAAAATGGCTCAACTCCACTGGTTTATTGGCTCCCAGTCTACTCTCAGTTTGGAAAATAAAATCACCATCTGCAAAACCATATTGAAGCCAATATGGATATACGGCATCCAGTTGTGGGGAACGGCATCGGCTTCTAACATAAATAAGCTACAGAGAAGACAATCAAGAATACTGCGCCAAATTTGTGGTGCCCCATGGTATATTAGGAATGATAATATACACAAAGATTTCAACATTCCTTATATTTCCGAGAAATAAGAAAATTAAGCAGGTCATATGTATCGAAGTTGTCCTCCCACTCAAACCCACTCGCTCAAAACCTTCAACATTTTCCCGGTCATATACGGCTAAGAAGAAAGGGCACGCTAGACTTGGTCCGGTGATAAAAAGCTCGGCTCACTAAAAATAAGATCCGGCAATGGCAGGATACTTTAGTTTAAGATGGGATTAAGATTTGAATACTTATTGTAAATTTCGAAGGAAAGATTCAATAAAGAAAATGAATGCAAAAAAAAAAATTTTTTATGACTTTAAAGAAATTATTTTATAAATATTAAAATGTTATTCTGGTCTTTAAATATATTAACCGAAGTAAATAACCTGTTAACCAACCATTGCGCTTAGAAAATAGTAAATGTTGAAAATTCTATCTTAAGGTAATTGCATTCATTCATTCCAGAACGAATGAATTTAGCCCCCCTCAAGAGAAAATTTTTTGCTACAGCAATGTGTAATTGGGGAGGAAATGATGTCGACCGGGTGAAGATTACACTTTTTTGTAATTCTTATGAATTCATGAACCTTATTGAAATTTCAATATACATATATGAGGGTGGTCCCAAACCAACCGACCTAACAAAAAAGACACAAAAAAGTTGGGAAAAATTGTCTTTATTTTTTAAATAATCTCGTTTTAGTTCGTAATTCAATAACTCTATAACCTGTTTGTGGTAGGAACTGTCAAATTCTCCAACTGTTTATTGCTGGCAAATCTTTTATCACCGACCCATTTTTTTAAGTTTTTTTCAAGAAAATAGTCCGAGGGAGCTATGTCTAACGAGTAAGGTGCGTGGTCATCGCAATAGTGGATGTGTGAACTGGATAAGACAATGATCCAGACGAAACGACATTTCCTTTTTCGCCAAATGCGACCTTTTTCCATAATTTTATCACATAAACACCTCAATAAATTAGCATAATATTCGACGTTGATGGTTTTTCTTTTCTAAAGATAATCAATAAAAATAATCCCATGCGCATCCCAAAAAAACAGACGCCATGATCTTGCCTGCACATGGAACCGTCTTCGCCTTCTTTGGACACGATTTTCCGTTTCCAATCCACTGCTTTGACTGTTCCTTTGTCTCAGGTGTGAAATGGTGGACCCATGTGTCATCCATGGTTATAAATCGGCGCAAAAATTTGGCTTTATTGCGGTGAAACATCGCCAAACGCTCTACTGAAACATCTTCACGATGCTGTTTTTGCTCTATTGAAAGCAAACGCGGCACCCATCTATCGCACAGCTTTCTCATCTTTAAACACTCGGCCAATATGCGATGTATAGCACTTTTTAAAATGCCTATTATTTCAGCTAACTGATGCACCTTCAGTCATCCAATATTTTTGGGGAAAAAAATTAACATTTTCTGGACATTAGTTTTGGTTCTTTTTTCATTGTCAAGTTCTAGCAACGCTGCTTAGAATTAACCGTATGTAAAAAAAAAATATTACATATACATTTAGTGGTTTCAAAGCAGCCGGTCTGGCAAGGCTGTCAGCTGTTAAATACCTGTCATCTGAAGTGTTATTTATTTAATGAAAGGTTTGCCATTTACGAATATGGATCGTTTAAAACCCAAAGAACGCGTAAAGAGAGTTAAAACTTGCTATAAAAGTGGTGATTCAGATGTGGACACTTTTCGTGCATTAGGGGGAGATTATAGCCATCTTAATCGATCAATGGTGCAAAAGTTGTAAAAACGCAATGGATTTTGGGGAGAGCTTTGCTTCCGTTAAGACATGATGGCTCTTTCACCTCAGACACCAAAGAATATTCAGTAGAACATAAATTTCAAGAAATTTGAATTTTATAACTAGAAAAATTAAAAATGGTATGAATATCACACATGTTACTAGATTGTAAAAAATTATAAGTGATGCTCGTCAATGGCCTTCGTTTTCCCCAACAATCAACAAAAAAACTTTTACGCAAAATATCTTTAAAATAATTCCGCTTTCTACGAATTATATTAAAAATTCATTTTTGTATATTTTCGACGATAAAATATTTACTTATTTACATCTACTGAGCATTGCTCTTACAGATTACAAAAATAGGAAAAATTGAATAAAATAACATAACTATAGTTACAAGTATATAACTATACATATTTATTAAGTAGTCAGTTGCAATAGATTACAACAATAAATTACAAATTTAGTAAAAATCTTCAAAATGAGGTATCAGCTAAAAGTCTGAGTACAGCTCGTCTAAATGAAAATCTATTGAGAGCTATATCGACAGTATTGGCCATTAAATTAAATATTTGCAAACATCGAGTAATTGGTTCATTCCTTCCATAATTAGTTCGATGGAATGGAACAGCGAACAAATGAGTTTCTCTTAAAGACCGTGTTGGTATGTGAAAGGTTAGAATTAGGTTAGGTTAGCAATTCGGGCGAATCAATGTTTGAATCTATAATATCCTTTATAAAAATGATGCCTAGAAGCTTTCTGCGGTTAGAAAGTTCCATAATTCCAAGAATATTGCAACGGCTTTCGTACGGTGGCATATTATCAAAAGAAAAGTTCTTTCGAAGGGCAAATATGGAATATATGACGAAAGAAATAGCTATTTAAATGAAATGTTGCAAATATTTTAATTTATTGCAAAGTAGTATTAATATTTTGCAACAAATGATGTTATTTCGCAAAAATTTATCTATTAATTGCAAGCCTCATTTGTTCCTAATGGACTTGCAAAATGCCAGCCCGATCTATTGAATGAATCGGTAGGAAGCCAATAAATACCAAATTCTTCTTCTATTATACGCAGCCTTATCTATTATATACTGCCCGTAGAAAATAATTCCAAGCGCTTCCATCTAATACTAAATTCACCCAAAAAAGAATTTGATTTAATCATATTTTGCACAAAAAATGAAATTTTTCAGAAGTTTTCAAATTGTATTTTTTTTCTTAACTACCCGAAACTCGACCGATCTTGTCAGTTGATTAGTTTGTCTTACATATTTCTATTGCGTTTGTTTGAATAAGTATTCTATATGAATGCGTCTATTCTATTTTACATCGCGTTATAAATTCTGTATTAAAGAGCTCGGAGAGCAGCACTTTTAAAATTTGGCAGCCATATCGAATTACGCAGGGGACGTCTTTAGGTGTGCCATTGAATCTTACAATGACATTGAGCTGCCTTCCTTTGAATTAAGTTTCGCATTGTTTCATTAGCAAGTCACGTGTAAAGGATACTTGGTGACATATCCGGTCGATCTCATGGACCACACGCACTCACTCACACACACACACACAATGGAAGAACATAATTAGCACACCACGTGCCGTCATATTGGGAAACATAACGAAGTCATGCTGCCATACAGCGGCAAATAACTGTTCTTTGCCGAATGATTTTTTAAATATCAACACGAGCACTTTAAGTACATTTTAAGCCACCTCATCACAGTAATTCAACAGTGAACATTCTGAGCGGTGGCCAATACTTTGTATCATTGTTGCGAAGTAGTAAATGTTATTTGGGCAGTTTGGGCCATTTCGCTAGACGAGTCAACTGGACGGCAAAATACACTTTAAATGTTGAATGGATATTTGCACTGGTTCTCTGATTATCATCTGACCATTATCAACTTCACTAATTGCGCTTGGTCGCCAGTTCATTTGCGTACTGGCATTTACTAGTCCGTGCTGGTGCCCGTCTAGTCATATGTCATCGGCCCAGTCGGATTGTGGCAGTACAGTGATTTCGGCGAACAATATCAATTTCAATGTTTCCAGTTGACCATTGCAATGGGACACATTGGTCATCTGAACGAATGAATCAATGAATTATTTGTGTGATTCCGATTTGTATTACGGTGTGCATTCGGTCTGATGGATCCCCTACTTCCATCCTAGTTCTCACTGCCGTCAATCAATGCCATTTGACATACGCTTGCCAGACCATCTATAAGCGTTGCTAGTTTAATGTTACTGTTTCTATGTGGTGCAAGGACATTCGAATTTGCAGGTTACTGACATCCCTTATTATTATGGTTGCCTTGAATCCAGCGATGTGCCATCATAACTTTCTAGTTGGCCGGAGGATATTTGATACATTGCCAAACCTGCTGGCTGCCTGGGTCATTTACAAAAATCACATTTATAAACAATGAATTAAATTCGAGCACAAAGGAGGATGGATATTCATTAGACGAACCGCAACATTATGCAATTCACTTGCCATCGAAACGAGATGCTGCAAGTAGTTGCTTTTTTGCTGGGGTGAAATCACATCAACCCCTGGCGGAACACGCGTTAGCGCTTAAGCGCCAGTTTAGCACCCTCTTGATCCGTTTAGTGTCGTCAACGTGAGGCTGAGTGTGCTTACACTTTACATATGTTACTTGTATCCCCGTGGGAGATTTCCATCCTTGAGCTGACATCAATCGCCTTCGTATGAACTGCCTTCACGTTCCGATTTTATCCGTGCAGTGATACAATTCTTTCATTGTTCGACGGTTACAAAAAGCGGGCGACGTCGTTTGGGCTTTGGCGAAAGGGATGATGGTTTGGTGGCACTCTTCGCTGTTGTTTCGAGGCAAGAAATATTATTTAATAGGCATTTACGGTATCGACGATACTCAAACCGCTAGATGGAGGATAATGGGATAATAGACGTAAAGTCATACAGTTAATCCTGGATGGTGTAAATAATACGATTAACTTCTACACTCCCCTGCACACACAACACCCATCCGCGTGTTAACTCGCTACTGCCCCCTTTGATAGTGAGCAGCGTCAATGGTCTCCTCATCTTTGGTGGTGTGTCGGCATAAAGTTGTCCAGCGCACATTGAAACTGATACTTGCTAACGGCAGCGGGCTTGAAGTTTCAAAAAGGATTCCGAGTTCATTCTTGCTAGTGTTATGAATGTGCGCGCGTGTGTGTGTGTGTGTGCGTGTGTTACAAGTTACAAATCATAAATCATATCAACTTATGGCCAACCACACCAGTTCAGTTTTTCTTGCCGACAGTGTGCAGTTACAAATTTCCTTAATCATTGTGCGAAAACGAAATGAATCGTGAGAATTTCCGTGTTCTTTTCTCAAACGTGTAATGAAATTTTCTATAAATAGTCAATTTGTGATTTTTGCTAGTTTCTTATTCCATTTCAGGGGTGCAGAATAACTGCGTTCCAATCTTAAATATTTTCTATGCATGCTTATCTTCGCATAAACGATTTAAAACGCCATTAGTTTGCAGTCCTTGCGACAACAACTGAGTTGGTATTAATTACGATATTTGCATGAGTGACTGAGAGTGAGCATGTATTGTTCCAGGATTCCACTGTAGACATTGCATATATGGATAGAAATGCGAATTATAATCTCATTATGATTTCCTAATTTAATGCTGGAAGATGAAATTCATCCTTCTCTACGGCATTCCTTAAGTTCAGAGTGCAAATAGTAGATAAAACTTAATTGTTATGTGCAGCTGTTAACAACAACAGTAATGGCTTAGACGGATCACTCAAACGTATTTGGACTGAATAACGAATATTAGACACGGTTAATTATTTCATCAATACTTTGAAACAAATACGATTTTACCTCGACAAAATTCTAGCTTCTGAATTTAAAGTGTACGATATAGATAGGATTGGTGATTCAAAAGGAATGATTTATTATATCATATTACACATTTTAACACCATCAGTTTCAAGTTTGTTAACAACCCTATGATCTAAAGTAAAAAATAAATAAATTTTGGTTGGACATGAATTCGTGTTGTTAAAGAATATCTTTTTTCATAGACATTTTATCATTTGGGACTTTGAAAACTAGTTGTTTTGTACATCAGTGAAAGGATCAGAAAATCCACAACAATTACTGCAAATTTTACATACTAGCAGCTGTGACCATATGTAAGAAAACACTATTATATATTCATTTATTGGTTTCAAAACAGCCGGTCTGGCAAGGCTGCCAGCTGTTAAATACCTGTCATCTGAAGTGTTATTTATTTAATGAAAGGTTTGCCATTTACGAATATGGATCATTTAACAATCAAAGAACGCGTAAAGAGAGTTAAAACTTACTACAAAAGTGGTGATTCAGACGTGGACACTTTTCGTGCATTAGGGGAGATTATGGTCATCATAATCGATCAACTGTGCAAAGGAATTATCAAGATTATAAAGCAATTTGAAGATACTGGAAGCGTTGTAAATGTCGCCAGGCCTGTGCATCATCGCAATGTACGCTCTGCCGAAAATATCACTTCTGTTAGAGAAAGTGCCGCGGATAATTCGAATTGGTCGATTATACGGCGTTCTCAGCAATTAGGCCTATCTTATGGCCTATTTTTCATTTGGTTTTACACCTCCATTTTGTATATAGAGTCTAACCCACGCAACAACTAAAGCAGGCTGACCATTCAAAACGTCGTGGATATGCTGATTGGGTGCTACAGCAACAGGATTTCAATGCTAATTTTTCGAACAACATTTTCTTTAGCGATGAAGCTTATTTCTCGCTCGGTGATTACGTCAACAACGTGGCTCGGAGAACCCAGAAGTGACTTTGGAAAAGTCGTTGCATCCAGAAAAAGTGACTGTTTGGGTCGCATTGTGGTCTAGAGGAGCCGTTACCGTCAAAATTCAGAGAGCTATGGCCGCATTATGACCGACTTTTTTTTTGAAAATACAAATACAAATACAATTTAAAATTACGAACTGGACGATATGTGGTTTCAACAAGACAGTGCCACAGAGCCACACAACATGACCAATTTCGGCTTTATTGCATGGGAAGCTTTCAGAAAGCGTAATTTTACGTTTAAGCGACTTCGATTGGCCACCAGGATCATGCGACTTGACGCCGTTAGATTTTTTTGTGGGGCTACGTCAAAGACTGTGTTTACGGGGATAATCTCCAAACGTACTGCCCGAAATGTGCAAAAAAGTGGTAGAAAACTACGTCAAAATGATCCACTGCTGCAACCAATCCAGAGGCGGTCATTTAAATTAAATACATAACGGCAAGGTCCAAACATTATAATGACAACTCTTCTTCTTTGATCCAGCAGAAAATCGCTGAACACGCAAAACACTTGTCTCATTTATGCATCTTATAAACAAACTAAACATGATATATGGATAAAACTGTCAACATATCTTCGAGACGAGTGTACAAACATAAAAAGAAATAATTCAATAATTCAAATTTGAAAATTCACCTTATTTTTTGAACACATGTCGTATATATCATTTTATGTTTGCGTTCTAACTGGAGACAATAGTTATAGAATAGAGTGTGTGCCTTTTACTAGTTATCTTTAACACAGTAACATTTTTTCGAATCGCATAAATGCAAATATGCTCATATCTCGGAAACTGAGTCATCGAAACTAATGTCAGAAGATATTCGGTCAGACTACAAGCGAAAATATAGCTGAAATAAAAATGTGAGCATAATTTGAAAACCGAATGGCAAATACAGGGTGGGCCATAAGGGTGTTGGCGGTTTAAATATTCAATTAAAAAAAAAAAACTACGAAACATAAAAAAAATATATTTGTATTTTTAAAAAGTAGAAGCATGGGAATTTTGAAGACTTAAAAATAATGTTGTCCAAATGGCTTCCCTCGGCTGCTTGACACTCTTGGAACCGAAGTCGCAAATTTTGGAAAACTCGTTGAAAAGTTGTTCTCGGTATTTTGTTACTTTCCTGAATAATGTTCCTCTTCAACTGCTCTAAATTGGTCGGATTATTCTCGTAGACTACCGATTTGAGGTAGCCCCATAGAAAATAATCGCATGGAGAGAGATCGGGGCTACGTGGGGGCCATTCAATATCCCCCCTTTTGTTGAACCGCTCTAGCATCAAATTGACAAAGTTAAGTCGGTTATTGGCATCATCGAGTTTTAATTCTTACACTATTTGAATCTTATAAGCCTTCAAATGCAAATCACGTTTCAAAATTCGTCGTAAAGTTGTTCTTTTGACATCCAAAGACTGACTTCTCTTACGTGTTAACTGTTGCGGATTTCGCTGAACTGAAACACGAACACGCTTCACAATGTCGGCTGATCTTGCAGAAACTGGGCGACCACGAACCGTAATTGGTACTGTTGAGCCGGTTGTTTCGAACATTCTGATCCATTTTCGTATCACATTGGCGCTTGGAACTTCACTTAAATCGTGTAAACCGTGTTCATGCCGATACAAACGACATGCAGTAATCACTGATTTATTGTTTTCGTAATGCGCTCGGACACAAAATGCACGCTGCACTCCCGTGTACGACTCCATGGCGACTAAATTTCCAGGAAGCGGCGCAGCGAACAACATATCCCCCCGCCACCCCGCGCCGCGCGTTACCGAGAAATTGAAGATTTAAACCGCCAACACCCTTATGGCCCACCCTGTACTTAATCGATAGAATGATAGTATGTTGAATTTCTGCACCGGAGAAACATCGTAGTTGCGTAGTTGAAGAAATTCGTAGATGATTTCCGACGACTTAAAATAACTGTACTGGTTTCTGACAATTACTTTATTGGTTGATATCGAGCTTTTCATTCGTGGGAGGGTTGATGTCGTTTTGAAACTGCAATGTAAAATTATTTGGAATGCAAACAACATTTTTGGAAAAATGTGACAATATTTACCATATAAAATGGACTCTTTAACTATATAATCAATTTGTTAAAACATCGAAAAGATGAAGCATTCGAAGGGATGGACCGTTGCTGCGTAGTGTCAATGGAAATTCGCAAAATCGTGAAAAATATATTTAAAGTAAATTTAATAACTTAATAAAACTTAATTTAGTTTAATTCTGAGATGAAGTACCTTGAAAGGCACTTTTCGTATGGAGAAGTGCTTTGGATAACTTTTTCTATGAAAAAGCTTTTTGGAAAACATTTCCCATAAAAAGAAGCGTCCTGGAACACACATTTAATATGGAAAAAGGCCTCGTAGGCTTCATTCGTTTAGAAAATTTAATTTTCTTTAGTCATAATCTCTTCCAAAACAAGATACTTTATAGAAAGTTTTCTTAAAATTGCGTTTTTTTTTTATAAAATGTGGTTTCTAATAGCCTCTTGCAGAAATGTTGTCTTCAACGATTTTCTTCAATATCATTCTTCTATATGGATCGTGCATTTTATGACTCTTCGCTATATGAAAGGAGCCTTTCATGACGTTGTTATAAATGAAAAATGTATTCAGTGATAATCTTCTAAATAAGAAATCTCTTTCTGAACATGCTTCTGTACGAAAGTGTCAATCATGAAAATTTTCTACACGAAGAGCGTTTATCGTGACATTTCTCTATACGAAATGTGTGTTTTCTGCCACTTCTATACGAAAAGTGTTTTTTTATGATACTTTTTATAACAAAATGTGTCTTCGATGATACTTTTGCTTTAGGAAACGTATCTTTCATTATATTTTTCCATACGAAAAGGTTTTTAATGACACTTTTCTACAAAATAAAGTGCGTTTTCTAAAGGAAAAGTGTCTTCAATTAAACTTTTCTATACGAAAAGTGTCCTTTATGATACTTTTTACAACAAAAGTATCCTTCATGATACTTCTGCTTTAGGAAACGTAACTTTCATTACATTTTTCTATACGAAAAGCGACTTTCATGAACATTTTCTATACGAAGAGCATCGATCGAGACATTTCTCTACATGAAATGTGTGTTTTTTACTATTTCTATAAGAAAAGTGTGTTTCATGACACTTTTTATAAGAAAAGTTTCTTTCATTATACTTTTGCTATGGGAAACGTTCTTTTCCATAGGGAAAATGTCTTCAATGATACTTTTCCATAGGAAAAGTGTCTTCAATGATATTTTTCCATAGGAAAAGTGTCTGCAATGATACTTTTCCATAGGAAAAGTGTCTGCAATGATACTTTTCCATAGGAAGAGTGTCTGCAATGATACTTTTCCATAGGAAGAGTGTCTGCAATGATACTTTTCCATAGGAAGAGTGTCTGCAATGATACTTTTCCATAGGAAGAGTGTCTTTAATAATAACTTTCCATAAGAAAAGTGTCTTCAATGACACTTTTTCATAGGAAAAGTGCCTTCAATGACACTTCTCAAAAGGAAAGGTACTGTCAGTGACACTTTCCTTCAGGAAAGGTGCCGTCATTGACACTTTTTTTAGAAGGAAAGTATCTTTTATGACACTTTTTTGTTTGAAAATTGTCTT
The DNA here is from genome assembly GCA_019455685.1 of Philornis downsi. Taxonomy (NCBI): domain Eukaryota; kingdom Metazoa; phylum Arthropoda; class Insecta; order Diptera; family Muscidae; genus Philornis; species Philornis downsi. The sequence goes on from JAHXMU010025423.1 coordinate 113,846, forward strand.
TTATGACGAAAAGTGTCTTCAGTGATACTTTTCTATAAAAAAAAGTGTATTTTCTAAAGAAAAATTGTCTTCTGTGAAACTTTTCTATATCAAAAGTGTCTTCAATATAAAAGAAAGAAAAAGAAAAAGTGTCTTCTATAATATTTTTCTATAGGAAAATTGTCTTGAAGAACATTTTTCTATGGCAAAGGTGTCTTCAACAAAATTTTTCTATAGGAAAAATGTTTTTTGTGACACTTTTCTATATGAAAGACTGTTTCGTTTCCATATTAAAAGTATTTTTCATTGCCTTTCAAGACCGCTCTCTATATAAGAACTGTGTTTTCTATATTAAAGGCGTTTTTCATTACACTTTTCTATACGAAAAGAATACTTCATGGCACTTTTCTGTATGAGAAGTATCTCCCACGTCTTGGAAAACGTATTCCATATAAAAGTCTCTTACAGTACTCTTTTGTGTAGACAGTTATTATTATTTGGCAAAATTGTTTTCTAATATTATTGTTATATCGAAAATGCTTTTCTAGACATTTTGGAAATATCTTTTGATACAAAAAAGATCGATCTTATGCATGGAATACACTATGAATTTGTTTATTTAATAAATATAGGTTTTAAACAATTACTTGGTAGTTTATTTAACAGTTCTAACATGTAAAAACAAATATCAAAGTATACTCAAAACAGAGAGTGATTGGTTGTTAACTACTGTTAAGTGGTTGTTTTGCATGAGCTGTCTTTGGATCGTCAATATCAATTAAACCAAATTGCATTTATTAGTAAATATTAACTAATTCGCATCAACTACATTTTAGTTACAGACATATCAGCTATGATATAGTTGAAATTTTTAGTTGGTATCAGCTTTTTTGTGCAGTTTTTTCTTCTATTTTTTAATTTTTTAGTATTGTTTATGTCTGATGCTAATCTTTCGCCTAGAAATGACATAAACAATACTGAAACATGTAGAACTCAATTAGAACAAGACGACGATAATTTTATATACGTAAAATGACAAGGATTTGACTGCGACGACGTTAAGAATTGATGGGGTTATTATTCAATGGAAGAACGCTTCCTTGGATTTGTGAAAAATATTACAATCAAACGCGATCCCCAATTTAAGAAGCGTTTCAAGTAATTTGAACGGTTATTACTCTCATAACGTACTAAACAAAAAATAGACGGCGAATTTCGAAAGTATCAAACGTTTCACGCCTCCATTCTCTCGGTGTTCTTTGCGAAAAAGTGCCATTACTTATGATCTTTTTTTTTTGTGAAAAAGTGCTCAATAGCTGTCAATGTCACTCCCACTGGGATCGCTGCAAACGAAAGCACATTGCTCCAGCAGCCGCAAAGCCTCCACATTCGGCCTAATTCGAAAAAAATCTGCTAAAACAGCTATCAAACAGAGTAACCTTTTTGGCTCAGCGAATGTGGTATTGGGAACTCCAAATAGTTTCCCAATACAACGTAGCATTTGTTTTCTCATACGATAACATCGCAGGGAAGCGCAGAACATAAATTTGCACTTTGCACTGCCTTTGTGGCAACACCTCCTTCGAATGACCAGAAATCACACACTAATTCATAAATGCAACAATATCGACACCAATTCCTATTGAACACTTTGGCAAGCGACCCCGCTCAAGATTGAATTCAACCATAATGCACTGCGATTCGCGCTTTGCTTATAATTCGAAAGGAGCGAGGACATGAACTTGCATTGGAAGGCGCAGACAGGCAGACGCTACATGCTGGTTTACTAGTCACTCCACAGTGGAGAGTGGAGAATGGAGAAGCGGAGAAATCAAAATCGCAAATAACCAACGACGTCTCGTGCAATGGCGAATGCATTTCTTTTCTAAAACTAAACTAAATTGCACGCTGTCGCACCATGGGCTGTCTGAGATCCATTAAGGACATTTTTAATCAATTATCGAATTACACAAAAAAATATCAGGATGATCTTAAATTCAAAGTTTGTGCATCAAACAAATGATTGCCGGCACACAAATGTTTAAATCGATGGATTTCATTTTGAGTCACTTTTAACCTCATACGGGACACAGTGCAACGAGGAAAAATAAAATAAGGTTTAACTTGGAATCGTAATCGAAATGAAGTACGAAAGCTTAAAGATCAATGCTCAAGGGGGATTTGTGGGACACCCCCCTCATCACAACAGGTATAAAATATGTATTTATTTGCAAAATGAAGATTTATTTTTAACACTCGTGGTTTTGTTTAATATGCTACAATGGGCGTCAGACATCAGCAACGCCTCCGAAATACTACTCACGACCAAAACACTGAACCAGTCGCAACAAAATTAAAGCTCACCTGCTGTTATCACTGCACCTAATTATGAGACTGGGGATCGACGGTGAATATGTGCGTGAGTATACGGCCAGTGGCGGAATAGAGAATGTCATTCGCAAGGAGGCCTTGCTTGCGAATGATCGACACAGGCATTGAAATCGAAGCTGATCGCCAGCCTTTTAAATTTAACTGTCTAATTGCTCTCATTAGCACTAAGTTTACAATATTTTAGATGTAACACCGGAAATAATTTACATGACAGCTGCTCTATAGCGTCAACTGGTACAGATTGTGCGGAAAATTCAATTGAATACAGGAATGCATAAAAAATGCAATAATCTGGTCGTTGGAATAGCAAAACATTTATTCCAACTACGAAAGATGTTAAGTTTGATTTTGTAGCTTCCGGTAATGTATTATTCATCTAGTTGTTCTAAGACAAGCAGTCTGGCAAGGTTGCCAGCACTGAAGTGCTACTTATTTAGTGAAATGTTTGCAATTTACGAATATGTATCGTTTAACAACTGAAGAACGCGTAAAAATAGATAAAAGTTACTGCGAAAGTAGTAATTCAAACGTGGTATTGAAAAATGATCATTGAAAGCCTGTTGCTGTAGTACCCAATCAGCATATCTACGGCGTTGTGAATGGTCAGCCGGCATTAATTGTTGCGTGAGTTGGACTCCAAATGCAAAATACGCCATAATGAGCCGTAAGACAGGCCAAATTGCTGAGAACATCGTGGAATTGACAAATTCGGATTGTTCGGCACATCTCTAACGGAAACCACATTTTCGCTATTGTGATGATGCACAGGCCTGACCATATCTTTAACGCTTCCAGTTTCTTCAAATTTCTTTATAATCTTGCCAATTCTTCGCACAGTAGGTCGATTATTACCACTTTTGTAGTAAATTTTAACTATTTGTACGCGTTCTTCGGCTGCTAAACAATCCATATTTGTAAATGGCAAACTTTTCACTCTAAATAATTAACACTTCAGATGACAGATATTTAACAGCTAACAGCCTCAAAATATATATCTTACCCAGCAAGGGCTTTAAATATGAATCAAGGTCTCAGTGACAACACTGAATATGACCCACAATTGTTTGGCACATTTTTGGTCTATCTTTCATAATTTTTTTATGAGGTTATTGCAAAATAGAACATGACCCAAAAATATAATATGAAAAATAATTTATTTTGCATTCGATCTTTATATAAATTTGTAATAACAAAATATGTTTTATTTGTTTATTAAAAAAAGAAAGAAATGCACGATATTTATTAAGAAATTTTTTAACCTGCTGCGCTTACTTCAGTAACGCATTTTTGTGAGACAAATAATTTCTTCACAACGAAAAGTAAAAAAAAATTTAATTAAAAACAATAAATAACATCAAATGAGGAGGAGAAGCGCAGAAGATCGAAGTGTTTGGAATTATTTTTTACGGGCGGCGTATGCAGATAAGATATGTCTATTCCAGTCGTCACCTAAGAAGAACATCAAATGAAGAAACATTTTTTTAAGGAAATTATGTGATATTTTGACTGCCGCGCTTACTTCAGTGCCGAATATCTGCCCAATTTTCCAAGACAAAGAAAATAAAATAATTTTTTTAATTTAAAAAAAAGACCTTAAAAGAATACACAATTTTCAAATTCTAACAATTTAAAATGACCTTTTTAAAAATTCCAAAAAAGCGCCAATATCAAAAAGGTGATTAAATTTCGGTATTGAAACTTTGAATGGAAGAAATACAGGGTGGCGTAACAATTGCAGTACAAGAAGAAATTCAAATAACTTTTTTAATCAACATATTTGATTTATTTATTTGTTTATTATTTATTTATTTATTTATTTATTTATTTTTTTTTTTTTTTTGATAGAAAATTTAAATAAAAGTCACCCATTTTTTTGCTAGCGATGTTTACTTCAGTGCCGGATTTTTATCCAGCTTTTCGAGGTGAAATAGAAATTTTATTCAACTGACTAAACTGGTGGAATTTGCTGTGTTAAAAATACAAAAAAGAAAATGAATGCAGACAAAACAAATTAAATTCCAGAGGCTAGCAATTTGTTATAGAGGAAGGCCTTAATCGAATGCTTTTCCCCAAGAATACATTGAAACAGTACAAAGACAATTTCAAAAGGGCGTGGAAGAAGTTGATAAGGATTTAATAAGCAATATAAATAAATTGTATGTATAAATAATTGTAAGCCTTGAACATTTTCAACAAATAAATTTTGAAAATGTAGTACTGACAATGATTGTTATCACAATCGATGTAGATATTGCCGTCATCGGATGACAGGTACAATGCAGTTTTTTATTAAATACTGAAATACATTTATTTTATCTTTACAACTATTACTGAAATAGTAGAATGAATTTGTTTTTGTTTTAAAAATACAAACTTTTGACCTTTTTTCCACACATTATAACAATTTTTGATTCAACATTTTCCAAAATATTTTCCAATAGGGCAATAAATCGGACGATAAATAACCCTTTGGTTATGGGAGATTTTTCGTATTTCGTTTGGTCAATTTTTCATTTATTTTTGGGTGAAATTATATTTTATTTTCTCTTTCTTTTTGGTTATTTTTCGCCTTTTTTTGTGGATAAATTTTTGGCCGTCATTCCTCATAATATTCACCACAACTACGCAAATGGTTGAAATGCAAATTTGCAAATTCGAAGCAAACATGATCTTAGAAATTATGGAGCTACTACTGATTTTTGCTAAATCCGCCGATTTATGCATCTGTAACCATAAAGTTCATTATCCTTTATCAGGCGCAGCTCGCAAAATGATTTTATACGTTCTAAATTATACTGAATTTAGGGCAGATGAATGGAAGATATGAATCTAGGAACATCAGGATTGAATTATGTAATTGTATGACAGTGATTATCCGATCGATTTGTCAAATTTTGCCAAAATAGTCAAAAATAATTTAAATAAGCCTGATCTACGAATAAGGGATTTAACCACAAAAATTCAAATTTCGGTAAAAGGGCGTATAAATATAGGAAGGGATTTGACAACGTCCTTTATTTACATTCGCAAAATTTAGTTTACGAAACGCACAAAGTATGCCAAATTTGACTGGATTCAATAGAACTGTCTGAAAGATATGATGCCAGATATGAGGCGAGGTACCAGATCGGGCGTGGTCACTTGATCGATTTTTCTCAAATTTTCTAGGAAATATATGTGATTCTAAAAACTTATACTGGATTTGTTGAATTTTGATTCTTTAATTACACCGGCAATGTTATTTAAGCTGAACATGTTAATATAGGGTAAATTTTTAAGATTTAAGTTTTTCAGGTTGGCAGCACTGGTTGGTAATGGTGTCCAATCGTCAACTGTCAAAATGAAAAGTGTACAGTATACTCTGCCATTTCATCATGGAAAAACTAACAAACGAGCAACGATTGTAAATTTTTGAAATTTATTATCAAAATTCGTGCTCTGAGGCAAATGTGCATCGTTTAATACGACCATTTTATGGTCGTCATAATCGACCTGCTGAATCAACAATTCGTACTATTATCTCCAAATTTCGCACCAAATTTACTTTGTTGGACATAAAACCATCGACTAGCAGGCGTAGAGTGCGTACCGAAGAAAATATTGCAGCCGTAGCGACCAGTGTTAATGACGATTCGCCACCGTTCTCAGAGATTTGGCATGTGTTACTCAACCACAAAAAAATTTTGTTTTGCCCCAATTGGCTGAGTTGACCTTGGTTGACATGTGGTTTCATCACGACGGTGCAACATGCCACACTGCTCGTGAAACAGTGGATATGTTGAGGGATGAATTTGGTGAGCAGTTTATCTCTCGATTTGACCCTGTGAGTTGGCCCCCAAAATCTTGCGATTTAACGCCTCTTGATTATTTCTTGTGGGGTTATGTCAAGTCGTTAGTCTATGTGGACAAGCCAAACACCATTGAAAACTTACAGGATAACATAACATGCGTTATTCGTGGAATACAGGCCGAAATGCTCGAAAAGGTGACAAAAAATTGGACCTTCCGAATGGACATTTTGAGACGGAGCCGCGGACAACATTTACATAAAATAATCTTTAAAAATTAAATGGCAAAGATCAATTTATCGATTTCAATAAAAAATTTTAATATATGATGTAAATTTGAGTGTTTTATTCGATTTTAAAAAATAAAACTAAGATTAAAAAATCACCTTATATTTCTAAACAAAAATATACAAGAACGGTTCCAAAACGAAACGACCTAACAAAACAGGTATTGCCTTTATTTTTCAACATAATCTTCTTTTAGCTCGATACACTTTTTCCAGCGATATTCAATAGCTTCTATACTCTGTAAGAACTGTCAAACTTCTTAAGGTAGACATCAACGGCAAATTCCACCGCTTCATTGTTTGCAAATCTTTTAACACCGAGCCATTGTTTCAAGTTTGAAAATAGAAAACAGTTCGAGGAAGCTAAATATGACGAATAAGTTGCGTGATGAAGCAATTCGAACTTTAATTCATTGATTTTGGTCATTAATACAGTGGATGTGTGAACTAGAGCATTGTGTTAACGAAATATCATTTTCTTTTTCGCCAAATGTGAACTTTTTTCATAATTTCATCACCTAAACGCTGCAATAAATTAGCACAATATTCGCCATTGATTTTCCGTTTTTACTTTCTGAAGATAATCACAGACGGCATGACCTTGCCTTCAAATGGAACCGTTTTCGCCTTCTTTGGACACGGTTCTCCTATTTCAGTCCACTGCTTCCACTGTTCCTTTGCCCCAGGTGGGAAGTGGGGTCCATGTTTATAAATCGATGCAAAAATTCGGCTTTATTGAAGTGAAACATCGCCAAATACTCTACTGAAACATTTTCACGACGCTGTTTTTGCTCTATTGAAAGCAAGCGCGGCACCCATCATGAGCACAGCTTTCTCATCCTCAAATCTTTGGTCAATATACGATGTATAGCAGGTTTTGAAATGCCTTTCATTTCAGGTAGCTCTCTCACTTTCAGCCTACGATCATCCAATATCATTTTGTAGATTTTCTTAACCGTGTCTGGCGTAGGCACCTAAATTCGTCAACCACTACGTTGTTCGTTTTGGCAGCTTGTACGGCCTCGTTTAAACTCTGTAACCCAATATTTTACAGTCTTAAATGAAAGAGCAGACTCCCCCAGAGTAGAATTAAGATCGGCCTTAATATTGGCTAGACTGAGAGCTTTCAAATGGAAATATTGAATTACATAACAGTGACCAATTTTTTCCATGTTTACAAATGCACTTAGATCGTTTGCTTTTAATGGTTCAAATAAAACTTGGAAACTTGGAACATATGTGTTATAAAGTTGCCACTTTTCACCACTTATAAGTTGCCACTGGCACCATTTGTGCATCTGGTCGGCTCGGAACTGCCTGCGCATTTGTGTTACTTGTAGACCATTGACCATTTAAATATAATTGTAAGCGGTGATTGGTGAATTTATGGTGTTTTCCTTTCAGGCTAATAATGCAACAATATTTGTGTCCTCTGGCCGAAAATATACTTTCGTGTTCGTTTCTGGCAAACGCAAAAGCGCTTACAATATTCAGTATCCTTTTACGGAAATTTTGCCTCCTAGTATTGCTAAAATACTGCTATTTTTGCTCTCTGATAAAAACCCACAGAAATTTATTTATTTATTATTTTAATTAAATATATATAATAACGGATTTGAAACGTTTTGTAAAAATGTAAAAGGTAAGCAAATTCTCAAAGATTCAGGTTTAAGTTTGTTATTTTTATACGCGCGAGATGAACTTCTTTTCTTAATGAGCATTTTTTATATGGAAATCTTAAAATAACATCTTTTCTAAACTAGAAAACTTTCATTTTTAAAGTGTAGCAGTCTGACATTTTTTGTTTTTCGGAAAGAAAACGTCATTGCATCCTCATTTCGATGTATTAAATGTACATTATTGTTGAAAATATGTATAATACGTTAGAAGTATGATGATCCCTGTTAGCCCAAAAAAAGATAATAAAAATGCAAAGATTTTTAATTGACAGTTATAAAGAGACAAAGGAAAAACAAAGTGTTTCGGCATCAGCAATTAATGCAAATCTGTACATTATCTTGCTTCTTTAGTTGTGTTTTTTTTTTTGGTTTATATTTTTTCATTTCCATTTTTGCCTCCTTAGGGGATACCTAAACAGCTGCATTGTCCTCTACTAACAATTGATGGTGAGCATTAAGAGATTCAGATTCTCCACGATTGAAGTGACGTCTCCGCTGACAGCACTGCTCTTCCTGCAGAATGTGATAGAACATTAATAGCATAATGATGAAAACTATGATTAGTGTGACCAGGGCTAAAATGTCCTTGAGTGTCCAGTAGGGATGGATGCCTGTCACTCCGACCAATTGGTGCAGTTCTTCTTTCCTGGCAATAGGGTGGAAATATCTGTCATCAAACGGTGCCATTTGATTTGTAACATTAGGGTCAAACGACAAAAAGCGATTGCGCAATTGAATGCCCTGATCATGAAGAAGGCTTAGCGTTTTGTTTAGATTTCTCAATTCTCCATCGTTGTAGAACAATCCAATTTCTCGCAAGAGCGGATGCGATTGCTTTATGCCGACACAATCAAAATGATCAAGTCGATTGCCCTCAATATAGAGGTTCTCTAGTTTTGGCAAGGAATCGAATGTACGGGCTTCTAACTGCAGGAGTCTATTAAAGGCTAGATCCAGTGTTATTAATTTCATCAGCAACAAAAAATCGTCCATAGTTACATTTTGCAAGCGATTAAAAGCTACATTCAGATGAACCAGACTAGGAAGGAACAAAGTAGTCGGTGACTTAAACATCCGCAAACTTCTCAGCTGATTATGTGACACATCCAGTGTATGCAGGTTTAGCATGCCAACCAAGTCATCCAGAGTCTCCAGACGATTATTGTGCACATCCAAATCGTGGACTAGAAGTTTGTAGCTAATGTCCAAGGAGGTGAGAGCATTATTGGATGCATTTAATTTGATTACACTTCCAGACACTGTGCAGCGCCTAAGTCCACTGGATTGAACAAACATTAAATCTACAGATTGAACTTGAATTTCATCCAGCATTGTATTACTTAGGTCCAGCCGATGTATATGGGTAAAATGAGCTAGCGAATTGGGTTCAAAAACAGAGAACTTGTTGTCATGAAACACAATTGTGGCAAGCTTGTTGTTCTTTGCAAAGGTATTGGCATCAATGACTTCGATTTCGTTGTGGCTTAAGTCGATATGCTCCAATTGAATGAGGTCATTTAACACTCCCCCTTGCAGTGAACATATGTTATTGTTTTGGGCGTCCAAGTACTTAAGTTTTCTCAATTCTGCAAATGCTTTCCTGTGTAAAATGTGAATGGTGTTGTGCCCCAGATAGAGTTCTTCCAGAGTATCGTGCAGAGCCACAAACGCCCTCTCTGGTATGTTGAACAAGCGATTCATCTGGATTACCAATTTCTTCACTCTTCCGGCACTCTCGAAGTCACTGCTAAAGATGCGATTTAACCCACAATTGTACATGACAAATATTTCTAGTTGGGGACAGTGTTCAAACACAGCCACCGGAATTTTGCCTATAGCTGAGTTGCGTATCGTTAGCTGGCGAAGGTCCCAGACGGAGGAATTTGCAACCACTAAGGGATTTTCATAGGACGATATTAGATTTGTCAGAACACACCAATGCAAAGAATCCCCCGAACAAACAACACCCAGGTCAACGGTTGTGCAATCTGCCAGTCCCAATAAAATCAGCAATATCGTTAATTTTGCCGGGTATTGATGAGTAACGCACATATTGTGGTTTTCGTTTTCGTTGAAAATGAGATTGGATTGAAATGCTCTCACTCTCGCTTCTCGACTTGAACTGAATTCATGATTAATCATTTTCAGTTCCCGATCGACGCAAGTATTCACATTTCACTTGTTATCAGCGAGTGCATGTGCAGTTTGCTTCGAATTCCCGATAAGAGTTTTCAATTCTACGCTCTCGGTCATTGTCTTTCTTGGGGAGTTTGGGAGGAGCGCCCCAAAAAAGGCAAATGTCCAATTCTTTTGGAACAGGGAGAGCTGACAGTCAGTCATTCAGTGTGCCAGCTCCATTCTGTTATTATAGATTTCAATATGCCTCTATTAGATGAAATGTGGTGGGGCACATGAACATTCGATTGCCGTGGCCGCAAGAAACAGCGCGCTGAAGCGGGAAACAAATGGAACAGGTAAAGTTAGCGAGTATGCTAATGTCTACACCTTTGCCTCTTGTTGTACGAAATGAAACGTTGTGTTGCAACAACATTTTCCATGTCGTTGCATCGTAAATACTCGTTTAATCTTTGTGCACAACATGAGCACGCAACAATGTTCTGCGGGTTGGAGCGGTTCACTGGCTGCCCCTCCTCTCCGCCTGTTGGTACCGAGTGCGAGTGCAAGTGCAGAAGTGTGTCCGTGGCGTACGAGTACGACTATGTGTTATCGTGGGTCGGATAAGGCTTCAACACATCCTTGAATTGTGCTGTGGAACTTTGGTATCTCCATGCAATTAATTCGAATTTCTGCGAATTATTTAATTAGAAGCATCAGACACATATGTATATATACGAATGTGCTCACGTACATACATATGTATGTATATTTCTACATATGTACATTTGCACAAAGTACTGCACTAATCCGCTGCAGAATTTTGTTGTTCCATGGCATTGTACGGTTGTATTTACCACGCCACAAATCTCCATAAGACGGTGCAAGTGGCAACATTTCAGCAGCGTTCACGACATAGGTAATCCTGCTCAAATACTCTTCGCCGCAATCGAAATGTTAAGGATCACAAGTGTCTCCAAGAATTGTGCCTTGTCGCGTTGTTTTGTCCCCAAAACACACGGGACACCCTACCACTATGCCTGGGCGAAGCACTAACTGCATCGAGTGGCACAGAATCGTTTGAGTTTGAACAATCTCGACTTCATTTACGGCCCATTCGAATCGGCCACGCCCGCAGGTGATGATGGCTTTGGGACACATTTTGCGCTGTGTGTAAACACGAGTCGCGCGCCATTACTTGGTTCAGTTTCAAATTCACGCTGTTCATTTGTTGTTCTTGGATTCGCTTTTCTTCCTTAAGTATTTTGATAAATTAAAAAATCTGTGAACCTTGTAGTTATCACTGCTGTGATCGTAGTCAAACAGAAGAACTCGCAGGCACTAGCAGTGCTGGCATCTGAATGCATTTTCATTTCTCGCTTTTGTTTGTCATTGCCATGTTGGGCCTGTAGATGGAGCAGCAAATGCTACAGCTACAGCTACAGCCACACAGTCTTTGTGGCCGCGGCCACAGCTTCGACGGAGGCAGCAGCAGCTGCTGCTGGCACGACCACAGAGATAGAGTGGCTGGCTGACTACTCCGATGCGATGGTTGCAAATGTGATGGCTGCTGCACTGATTAAATCATTAAATATTCTGATTGTGTAGCACAATAATGAAATGTTTTAGCGCTTGTCTGATGGTGAATTATTCATGGAATGAATGCAAATGGAACACAAGCCAACAAACAAACAGAAAATTGAAAATAACGAAGGGCCAGATAGCCAACCAATAATTGTGAGTCGCACAACAAGCTGCGACGTCGTATTGTCTTCCAAAGAATTGGGAGTCCGAAATGGAGTTTAATCGATTTCCGAATCGACTTAAGGTCCGTTTTCACTCCGGGAAACTGAGTTGCGCCATAACTGCTATGTTTGTTGTGTAATGTTTTTCATCTCGATGAAAAGTTAAGTTTAGGATTCACATTTCTTAATTCCCCCAGACAGGGATAACATCGTCAACTGCTGCAAAGCGTATTTTTGTGACAACACCACAACACGAGCTATCGGTGTTGCTGATGATTCATTAGAATTAATATATTTTTCATTTTCAAAACTCAGCTGACTCTCATTAGCTGCTTAACGAATTGCGAAGTTGTTTTTTGTATTGCTCCTTTATCTATTGTTTTCTCTGCTAAGCGTTATGGAAAAGCATGTCTCAATTTGATTCATTCCAAGTAAACCTTAATAAGTAAGTCAATGACATCTTTTTTCGATTGCTTTGCATTTAATTATTTCTACACAGAACATATGGGGGCCTGTGGCAAAAAGTCGCTTTATTTGTATTTTAAGTATTTGAAAATATTTTACTCGCCAGGCTATAAACATAGCCGTGCGTAAAGGGAACGAAAATGTCCTTTAAATAATGTAATGTCTTTTTATTTTTGATACAATGTACTTCAAGGAGCAGAACAATTGCAAGATTACAAGAACAGTTAAAGACGCAAAAATTCAATAAAAATAATATTTTCCTTTTAAGTTATAATGTAGGGTTGTCCAGTTAGTGGTTTTAAGACTTCCGGTCTGGCAAGGCTATCAGCTGTTAAATGGCTATCATCTGAAGTGTTATTTATTTTGGTGGAAGGTTTGCCATATACGTGTAGAATAGTCTAAAATAGGAACGTGCAAAAATACTTAAAACCTACCATAAAAGTGGTGACCCAAACGTGGGCTTTCTATCGCTTTCAATTTTATTCAGCGATAAAGCTCATTTCTCACTCGGTGGTTACGTCAACAACTAAAATTGTCCCATATGACGCTCGGAGAACTCAGAAGAAATTGTGGAAAAGCCATTGCTTCCGGAAAAAGTGACTGTTTGGTGCGCTTTATTGTTTGAAGGTGTCATTGGGCCGTATTTTTACTGCTGCAACCAATTCAAAGGAGGTCCTTTAAATGACATTCTATTTCGTAAATAATGGCAAAGTTCAAGCACTATAATGAAATAAAAGTTTCATCGAAAGCTTGGGTGACGGTATAATGAGATTGCAATCCTTTTATTTAGTTCAACCTGCGCACACTGAGGTAATTCACAAATCCCGCTAGAAAAAAATTTAAAAAAAATGTCTGGCAACATTCCTTCTGATCGTTTAATGAGCATCTCAATACAATGGGTAACTGTAATTCAGTTTTTGTTTGCTTGTTTTTAGTTCTGACCAGGAAAAATTGAGCTTTAAAGTCAGTTGTTGTCAACAGGTGCATTCAGATTTCAAAGAGAAACGTATTATTTGTATGACTTTATTCTATGATTAACGAGTCTACGGTGATTTTATTGCCATAATTTTTTTTATTATTATTAAGTTTTATTTCAAGAAAATATATTACAATTTTCATTTAAATATTTCCATTGTAAATATTAAAAACTTTTTTTTTTTGTGAGAAGTTCAGAAAGTGCAAAAAATAAAATATTTTCTTTTTTCAAGTAGAGTTAAAGCCATTTATTTCGGATAGTTCCGGTGTAAATCTATATTTTAGTTAATATTTTAAGTATTCGCTTTAAGAAAAATCAACAACATCTTGCGCATTTTTGCGACCGCCATACATTTTTTTCACTTTTCCAGTATGACTCTTTCGAGAAAGGACATTTTTAAAGAATGGATAAAAACTCCCAAAATACATCGCAAAGACGCCTTATTGACATTAATAACGGTTAGATATGGTCTTCAAGATATACCAGAAGACGTGAAAAGAAATCTTAAGGCAAACATAAATATTATTTGTTTTAAGCTAGCCGAAAAATGGATAAAAAGTGGAAGATATCGTAACCGTTTCTTAACATCAAATTCAATTTGGCTTGATGAACCGTATATATTGCCTAAAAGTGTGCAACCGAAAACTTGTACAAAAAGCTGGGAGAAAACCGAAGAACTTTGATGACTGTAGTGAAAAATCGAAAAGAAAAAAGATCCAAAACCTTTTAAATTCAACTGACCATCGAGAAATTATTAAAACTAGTGAGCAAATGTTTCGCAAAATGGGAAAGCGAGATTCAGCCAGTCTTGCGAAATATCTACCGGAAGCTTCATCCGGTAAAGGTACGGAAGTGAAAAAGATATGCAAGAGATTTTGCTCTGAACCTTTAGGGAGCCTTTCACCCGATGAAGCCTTATCTTTAATGGTTGATGGTAATTTGTCGAAACATCAATACGATGTTATTTGGATAAAACTCAACACAGATGGGGTTGCGTGTAGACATGCCAACACAACCAGGAGGTAACACGAATGACGATAATACTGCTAGACGGTTCTTTAGAGCAGCAAAAAAGAGTTCAGAAATCACTGGTGTCAGTAAAGAATTTATTGAACGCCTTCATATTATTTTGGAAACTTTAGGTAGTGGTTAGCCTATTGATGAAGGTGCTTTTGAAAGTTTTATTATTGTCACACGAAATTTATACTTAAACGAATAACCATGGTATATTATTCCAGTTAGCGTCCATAAAATCCTTTTTCATGGAAAAGATATTATAAGGTCTTGCATTCTTCCTATAGGACAGCTGTCAGAAGAAGCTCAAGAAGCAAGAATTAAGGATACGAGGAAATTTAGAGAGTTGTTAGCGAGAAAAACATCGAGAATAGACACAAATACAGATTTTTTCAATCGGCTATTAATTTCTTCAGATCCTTTTATCGCAAGTTTGCGCCACACTCCCTTTCGAGTTCGAAGTTTGATAACAAAAGAAGTTCTTTCATTATTATCTGTTGATGCTTTTGAGGAAGAAGAATTTTTTAACGATGCATATGAAATTGATTAAATTCAAATTTCTATATGTATTTATGTGCTTTATCTGTATTATTAATATAACAAAGCAAAAACAAGTGAATAAAACAATTACTATTAAATATTTATGAAAAATATTATAATTATTTTAATACTAAAAATGACTACATCCGACTCTTTACATAAAAACTCATCTAATAATTGTATTATATGATTAATTAGTTGTATTGAACGTAAACATTAGTATATATATAACTACAAATAATCTCAGAGCATGTATTTAAGAAACCAATGTTTTATCTTAAAAATATATTTTTTGTTGACAGTGTGAACTATTTACTTTTTGCTTCATTTTACTAAAAAAAAAACTTTTTTCTAAAAAAAATTTGATTTTTTACAATCATTTATAAATTTGTACTCCCTTTTTGTTTAATACATAAGTGAGAAGTGAACCCTACGCAATTTATCAATTTTGTCCAGTTAGATTTGTGATCTACCACACTGTGCTGCGTGGGGAAATATTTTACAAAATGTTGCAATGTAGAAATACAGGGTTGCCCATATTCGACGGACCCATGTTTTTTAAAAAAAATCAAAGAAGAAAATAAAAATTTGGCGGTTGGCAATCTTATTCATTTAATTTGTTCC
>JAHXMU010025423.1:148115-163114 GCA_019455685.1 Philornis downsi
CGGCGCAATTCTGGGTAAAAAAGTGGAGTTCCTGAATATTAATTTGTTTGGAAATTTTCGTTGGAGCTCCGCCATAGCCCGTCTGGCTATATGTGCAGTTGCTTCATCTTGCTGGAGCCAACTACTGGTGAAACGAATACGTCCTCGGCGCAATTCTGGGTAAAAAAAAACTCCTTCAATATCTATAAATAACGGTCACCATTGTAGCACGATTCGTGCGCCACCCTATATAAGAATGATAAGCTATGTAGTAGCTATGTTTTAGCGTTTGCAAAGTCTGACGCTAACCCATCCGACGACAAACTACAAGGTCATGAATCCAAATTGCAGACGTCGATAATTTGTATAAAAAAGTATTAGAAAATTATGGAAAATAACAATGCAACCAAGTTCTCCTATGCAAAAGTAAACAAAGAAGGTGAAGAAGAAGAAGAACGTGAAAAAAAAATTAAATAACGGGTGTCCGTCGGGAAGGTATACTACTTTGTTTGTTTATAATTTTTTATTAAATGAAAGAGAATGGATCTTATATTGATAAATGTTTTATTTAATGTCGGCAATTATGTATGGAATACAATATCAGATATATGACCGCCTCTGTTAGCCTCACAAATGCGAGCCCTTTTGAGCACATTTTTCATTACATTCTCACACATTTCACGCGGTATTTCATTAATTTCATTACGAATATTTATTTAAGATGCTCAAGCGTTTCTGGTTGGTTTGCATAAACCTTGCTTTTCAGATATTCCCACAAAAAGAAGTCTGGAGCAGTCAAATCAGGCGACCGTGGAGGCCAATCAACATGATCATTTCTTGAAATAACTTGTTGTGGAAAGAGGTCTCGCAGTAATTCCATTGTAATCCTGGCTGTATGCGATGTGGCACCGTCTTGTTGATACCACATGTTAATCAAGCCCAAAGTGTGCAGTTGTGGCGTTAAAAAGTTTTCAATATTATCACGATATCGCTCCCCATTGGCAGTTACCGTTACGCCGTTTTCAGTTTCAAACAAGTAAGGTCCAATGATTCCTCCTGACCAAATTGCACACTAGACTGTCACTTTTAATGGATGCAAAGGTGACTGATGAATAATTTGATGGTTTTCCACTGCCCAGAACCGACTATTCTGTTTATTCACATATACATTCAAATGAAAATGTGCCTCGTCACTCATTACGATTTTTTCATGAAAATCGGGGTTGTCATGGCCGAGCTGTAAATGGTCTTGTGGAAGAAGCTCTTGTGTCAACTGAATCTTAAATGGAAACAAATGCAAATCCTTGTGCAAAATTGTGGCCAAAGTTGTTCTTTGAAGACCAAGCTCCTGAGCATGGCGTCGAATTGAGGTTGATGGATTGTCTTGAACACTTTCTTGAGCAGCAGTAAAGTTTTCAGTCGATTTTGCAGTACGTTGTGGTCCATGCTTGGCCCTATCAGCTACAGACCCTCTTTCTCCGAAATCATTCACTACACGATAAATAGTGCGTCTTGTTGGTACGTTGTTTCTCCAAAAAATTTCACGTAACTTTCTCATCGTCACAGTAATCGATGATTGATTATGATAAAATGTTTTAACGATTAAAACACGTTGGTTTATCGAATATTTTTCCATAGTAAATTTGCCACGTATCTACTTCACAACTGCCAAATATGAACTGTCAAGACTAATATTTACCAAAATGGCGGTAAAATAAAGTACTATACCTTCCCGACGGACACCCTGTACAAGGTATTAATTTTTTGCAAACATCAGTTGGTGAATTTCGATTTTGTGTGTTATTGGCGTTATTGCCGTTTGTATGGATGTACCTAGTCCTGCCACATGTTCTGTTACAAATATAAAACGCGATAAAAAAAAAACCAATATTCATATTGTATTCAAAATTATTTCATTTATTAGAAGACAATATTGGTTATTAAAAAAAAATTGTATTCACTCGAAATGGCCGCCTTTTGCTTTAACACAAGCTTTCAAACGGTTTGGCCATTGGGCTATAGCCGCACGTACGATTTCCATGGAGATCGAGGACGCTGCTCTGGTTAATGCTGTTTTAAGGCTTCCCAAATTTCTGTGGGGAGTCTTGCAAGCCATATTCTCCCATTCTGACCACAAAGCATAATCCAGTGAATTGAGATCTGGACTCCCTGATGGCCAATCTTCTGCTGCTATAAAGCCAGGAATATTGACTCTGAGCCACTCCTGCGTGATCTTGGACATGATTTTCTGCTTTCTAAGGGGATTTCTCCGAATTCTTTCACGCACTGCCTTTACTACCGCACTCGTACGTACAACGCGCGGGCGACCACTTTTTGGCCTCTCTTCTACTTCAGACAATTCGCCGAAGCGAGCAATAGCACGATAAACGAACATTCTTGATATTCCGAGTGGTTTTAGCAACTCGAAAATTTGGCCAGCACTCTTTCCGCACTTATGCAACGCTATTACGCCGACTCGATTCTCTTTAACGCCCCACTCCATGTTAATAGATTGCAAACTGAAACCAAACTGACTAGTATTCTTCACTAATCAGTGCATGTGTTCTGAAAAAAAAGTTAACGGTTCTATTCCCGCAATAAGTTTTGAACGATAAGCGCTGGAAATTGTATAACAGAACATATGGCAGGACTATGTATGTTTGTATGGATTTGTTTGTTTTGGATTTGTTTGGATGGTAAAATGAGTACAAATAAGAATGAATAAACATTTCATAAATAGCAATGCTGCCAAGTTCATTTTGCTAAGCGCCGATGCGTTTTTATGGTATCTATACCTGGTTTCCTAGTAAAAACAAAATTATCACAGTTATCAAGTTTTTATGTTGATTTTCAATAATGAATTCGGAGGAATGTATATTTTTAAAACAAGATGCTGTTTGAGTTTCGAATTTGAAGACTATTTTTTTGGTTTTACTGCGAAATGTCTGCTATCTATTAATAGACTTTAGGCGGTGAGTAATTGTTTGTCGATTCAATTTCGGTAACCAGCTGCGACACATCCGATATTCGCTATATTGAGGAAATATGACAAAGAACTACCAAAAGAAGGCTGCGTAGAATGAACCATGTCACTGGTTTCCCCCTCTTTTAGAATTTTTAATAAAGTTCAATCAATAAATGAATTATAGCAATTTGCTTAAGTTCAATAGAAGTTCATGCTAGAAGATTTTTTTTAGATGCTGTGATGTCTTAACATATGGTAGATCGGGAGTAATATGTGCGACTTCCATCTAATGGATTGTGAGTCCAAATTCCAGTGAAATCGACTTACATTTAAAAACTGTCAATACCACGATGAGATCAAGTTATGCTTTTTGTATAATTTTTGGAGTTAGAGGCATTTTCAAGGTATTATTCTAGAGTTGTGATGTGGAAACTATTCGTATGTGTAAAGAAAACAGCTGGCTTTGCTCTGTTCTTACAAACCTAACATTAAATTAGACCTCCGAATGCAAGTCTGAGAGAATGTCTTTCGAAGTATGTATTGTGTTTTGTGTTTATGTGTTTCTTTGCGAAAGCTCAAACTTTATTGCCCCCAATCGGACGCCACTAACGCACAGGATTAACGCCAGCGATCTGAAGCCGGTTTCTAGGAAGACTATTATGGAGATATTTTAGCTGAAAACAGTTTTTCCCACATTGCTCTTGTTTTCGATAAAAAAAAAACTTTTTATCCATTCAGGTTGTCTTAATCTATCATTAATGATTTTGCACTTTTCACTTTTAGATCTGAAGCCCCTATAATTATCGCCAAATACATCTTTGAGCAAAAACCTCTGTATGCATCTGCAACCAAATCCAAAGTATTGATGTAGTTTTAGTACAATATTGATTTTCAGATATTCAGAAATCAATCGTTATTATATTTTAGAAAGGTATCCACATTTTTCTGAAAGGAGTACTAAAATTTGCACATTAATATCTAATCCAAGCAGTGTTAAAATTTGTTACACGCCAAAGTGTTATATTTTATAAGAGGGGGGCCCCAAAACTAGTCGACCTAAAAAGGAAGACACAAAAAAGTTGGGAAAAACATTCCTTTTTTTTTTTTCTTTCAACATAGTGTCTTCCTTTAACCTCGATATACTTTTTCAAGCGATATTCAATAGCTTCTATGCCTTGTTTATACAGGGTGGGCCATATGAGTGTTGGCGATTTAATTCTTCAATTTCTCGGTAACGCGCGGCACGGGGTGGCGGGGGGATATGTTGTTCGCTGCGCCGCTTCCTGGAAATTTAGTCGCCATGGAGCCGTACACGGGAGTGCAGCGTGCATTTTGTGTCCGAGCGTATTACGAAAACAATAAATCAGTGATTACTGCACGACGTTTGTATCGGCATGAACACGGTTTACACGATTTAAGTGATGATACGAACCGGCTCAACAGTACCAATTACGATTCGTGGTCGCCCAGTTTCTGCAAGATCAGCCGACATTGTGGAGCGTGTTCGTGTTTCAGTTCAGCGAAATCCGCAACAGTCAACACGTAAGAGAAGTCAGTCTTTGGATGTCAAAAGAACAACTTTACGACGAATTTTGAAACGTGATTTGCATTTGAAGGCTTATAAGATTCAGATAGTCCAAGAATTAAAACCCGATGATGCCAATAACCGACTTAACTTTGTCAATTTGATGCTAAAGCGGTTCAACAATTTCAACAACGTGATTTTTAGTGATGAGGCCAATTTTCACCTTAATGGCCATGTGAACAAGCAAAATTGTCGGTTCTGGTCCGAGACTGATCCCCGACGCTTGCATGAACGTCCACTTCACAGCCCTAAGCTTGTCGTGTGGGCTGGGATAACGTCAACCGGTATTATTGGACCATACCTTTTTGAGGACGAAAGAGGGCATGCGATGACGGTTAGAGCGAACAATTATTGCAACATGCTAGCAGACTTTTTGGTGCCAGCTTTGCAAGAACTTCAAGGCAATACCTCGAGGATGTGGTTTCAACAGGATGGGGCCACATGTCATACGGCTAGGGTATCCATAGAGCTGCTGAAAAATGTTTTTCCTGGAAAACTCATTTCGAAAAGGGGGGATATTGAATGGCCCCCACGTAGCCCCGATCTGTCTCCATTCGATTATTTTCTATGGGGCTACCTCAAATCGGTAGTCTACGAGAATAATCCGACCAATTTAGAGCAGTTGAAGAGGAACATTATTCAGGAAAGTAACAAAATACCGAGAACAACTTTTCAACTAGTTTTCCAAAATTTGAGACTTCGGTTCCAAGGGTGTTAAGCAGCCGAGTGAAGCCATTTGGACAACATTATTTTTAAGTCTTAAAAATTCCCATGCTTCTACTTTTTAAAAATACAAATATATTTTTTTTTGTGTTTCGTAGTTTTTTTTTTTAATTGAATATTTAAACCGCCAACACCCTTATGGCCCACCCTGTAGTAAGAACTGTCCTTAAAATAGCCATCAACCGCAGACTCCACCTCTTCATTGCTGGCAAATTCTTTATCAATGAGCTATTTTTTCAAGTTTGGAAATAAAAAATAGTCCGAGGGGAAGCTAAATCTATCGAATAAGGTGAGTGATGAAACAATTCAAACTTTAATTTGTTAATTTTGGCCATCGGAATGGATGTGTGAACTGGAGTATTGTCTTGATGGAACAACACTCCCTTTCCCGCCAAATGCTGCCTTTTTTCCATAATTTCATCACCTAAACACCGCAATATATTAGCAAAATATTCGCCGTTGATGGCGATGCCATAACCTTATCTGCAGATTCTCCCATTCTAGACCACTGCTTTGACTGTACCTTTGTCTCAAGTGTGAAGTGGTGGGCCCATGTCTCATCCATGGTTATAAATCGATGTAAAAATTTGGCTTTATTTCTGCGAAACATTGTCAAACACTCTACTGAAACACCTTCACTACGTTGCTTTTGCTCTATTGAAAGCAAGCGCGGCACCCATCTTCCGCACAGCTTTGTCATTTTCAAATCTTTGGCCAATATATGATGTACCTATATAGCACTTTTTGAAATGCCTATTATTTCAGCTAACTCACACACCTTCAGCCAACGATCATCTAATACAATTTTGTGAATTTTCTTAACCGTGTCTGGTGTGGCGTGGACACCTCAATTGGTCGACCACTACGGTGTTCACCTTGGCAGCTTGTACGGCCTCGTTTAACTTCTGCTAGCCAATATTTTGCAGTCGTAAATTAAGAAGCAGACCCCCCCAAAGTAGAATTTAGCTCAGCTTTAATATTTGTTAGACTGAGACTTTTCAAATGGAAGTATTGAGTTGCATGACGGTGAGCAATTTTTTCAATTTTTGATTACAAATTTAGTGAGATCGTTTACTTTTAAATTTCACGGAAAGCATTTTTTCGAACTATACATCATTTCGGCTAGTTTTGGGACAACCCTCGTATAATTTGTCTAAAGTTTTACTTTAAGTGACCAACTCTAGGGCCTGTGATAAACGGCTTAGAAATTATGGTGAAACTTAAACTTCCTTAGAAAGAGTGTCACGTTTAATTTTATCAGTATTTAAAAAAGCTGAATACGCGTCGCTGTCGGCCTATATAAACGTCGTTATTTTCGATACCATTGCAAGATTTAAAGTTTCAACGCCGACCAGTATATGCCAGTTGTGTGGTCTCTACTTTTTACATATCTGGTCTTGAAAAGGATTCCCTGATATGTATTATGAAGAAAAAAAAACATTTTTGCTGGTAGCAAAAATTATAAATAAAGTTGGAGATTTTGTTGGCATAACCTCCAGCTGACATGTCAGAGAAGAGTCTTAGGAAATAAATGTCTTATCCAGTCATGTCCACCAATATTTCGCACTTTTTCAGAAATAGATTTTTTATCTATCTAATATAGGGTTATCCATTTAGTGGTTTCAAAACCGCCGGTCTGTCAAAGCTGTCAGCTGCCAAATACCTGTCATCTGAAATGTTATTTATTTAGTGAAAGGTTTACCATTTACGAATACCGATTATTTAAAACCAAAGAAAGCATAACAATAGTTAAAACTTACTACAAAATTGGTGATTCAAATGTGGACACTTTTGGTGTATTACGGGATGATTATGGTCTTCATAATCGACCTACTGTGCAATGAATTTGCAAGGTTATAAAAAAATTTAAAGAGACTGGAAACGTTACAGATGTGGCCTCATTTTAATGTACGCACTGCCGAAAATATCGCTTCTCTAAGTGAAAATGTGGCGGATAATCCGAATTCAAATTCAGGGCGCTATGGCCGTAAAATGGCCGACTTTTTTTTGCCTGCAATTGAAGATTATGAAATAGACGACATGTGGTTTCAACTAGACGGTGCCGCGAGCCACACAACATGACCCATTTTGGCTTTATTGCATGAGAAGTTTCCAGAAAGCGTAATTTAACGTTTTGGAGACGTTGATTGGCCACCAAGATCATGCGATTTGGCGTTTTTTGTAGGGCTACGTCAAAGGCCGTATTTACGCGGGTAATCCCCAAACGTTGGAGTATTTGAAAACTAACATTCGTTAAGTTATTGACGAAATATCGCCCGAAATGTCACAACCAATCCAGAGGCGGTCATTTAAATGACATTGAACTTCGTACATAATAGCATAGTCCAAGCATTATAATGAAATAAAAGTTTCATGAAGATCGATCATAGCTTTATGTGTGTTTTATTTAACTTTATTTCATAAACCGAAAAACTAATAACCCAGTATTAAGAAATTGAATAAAAATACGTTACAACTTACAACTTCTTTATAGACAAATACCAGTGCCCTGTTGGCCCACTACACGAATCATCATCAATCATCAATCAACTTTTGAATTATAGCACTAGATTTGACGCGTAGTCTAGTATCTAAGTATATTTTATCTAGAATTTTTCTCAGATTTCCGTATGCAGAGAGTTTAACAATAGGGGCCACCCTATTCTGCTTGAATGTGGCTGACTGTGTGTTTATTTAAATAAAAAAATCGTCAAATATTTGTTGTGATCTTCGGATTATTAATAACAATTTCTATAAAGACAATTTAAGCAAACAGAAGCTGGTAAACCCAATAGGCAGTTAGCTGTCCCCGGCACATGGATATACACAGATTGGGGCGATATATGAACTACCACCAAAATGAGCCGTCCGTCTGCGATCGCATGAATCTATCTTATCTTAGCATGCCTATGCGAGTGCGTGTGTGTGTGTGTGTTTGTATGTGTGTATGTATGTTTGTTTGTGTGAATAACAAGAAACAATTAAGATGGTTGTCCAGTGATAAGAGGCATTCAGCAGGCACTCATAACACTAGTACTATGACAAGGGGAGTGAGTTGACTGACTCACTCGTCTTGAGTTTTATGATCGTCGAAGAAATGGATGGATGCAACACTATGTTTAGTTGATGGGATTGTTGTTGCTGTTGCTGTTGAAATGACCATGTTAGAAAGTGAGATCACAACAATATTACGAGGAGCAAACAAACAAACGAACAATCTTGCAGAGTTTGAGTGGTTGTTAAATGAAGACAGACAATCGTATTGGCATCTGTAGATGTGGCCAAGGGATAATGATGCTTCATGTTAACGATGTGTTATGTGATCAATATTTATTGTGGTTTTGGGCCTTTACCTTCTTCCTTCGTCTGCGTTTAGTTTCGATTAGTTAACTGTGCCTCTTTTTCTACTATGAAAAAGCGCTTATCTTATCATCGCAAACATTCCCATCATTGTGGGCTGTTTTCTTTTATTTAGTTATTTATTCGCTCTGCACGTTGTCTTCGTCTCCGTCTTCATCATCGTCGCCGTTGTCATCATCGCTGTTCACGTCTGCAGTTGACATTTGTATGAATGAATTCGGGTCAGTCCTTCATTTGAATGTCGAAAATCTGGAGAGTTTCTTACAGTTACAAAAATCACAGAAGCAATGAATGTAACGGAGGTATGTCTACCAAATAGTTGTACATGTAGTATGTAAGTGTACATAATAGGCGGCACACAAAGTTACATACACAGCAATACCGTAAACAGGACAAAATTGTTGTGCTTCTGAACCTTTTCCTTCGAAATGTTTTACAGATTTATACATATTGGAGAATATGGCTTGCAAGACTCCCCACAGAAATTTGGGAAGCCTTAAAACAGCATTAACCAGAGCAGCGTCCTCGATCTCCATGGACATCGTACGTGCGGCTATAGCCCAATGGCCACACCGTTTGAAAGCTTGTGTTAAAGCAAAAGGCGGCCATTTCGAGTGAATACAATTTTTTTTAATAACCAATATTGTCTTCTAATAAATGAAATAATTTTGAATACAATATGAATATTGGTTTTTTTTATCGCGTTTTATATTTGTAACAGAACATATGGCAGGACTAGGTAGATTTCCTACTCGAAGTAGTTGCCTTTGAGAAGATATTTTCGATCTCTTAGCGGCGCATAGTGAGGATTAAAAGAATGTTTTTCAAAATGTATGAGCAGATCAATGAAAGGAGATTTCTTGTGTTTAAAAGACAGCCATTACAAGCATATTTTTTAGCTTTCTACCGGGCACTCATATATGCCGGCCTATAACAAATTTTAAGTATAGGCTGATTTGCAAAGCGGTCGTTTGTCATGAAAAAAAAAAAAAATACGAAATTAATGAAATTTTTAATTGAGACGAGTTTTTTCTACAACTTTTTTTCAATATATGTATGCATCGTATGCATCAACACGAATATTGACCACGAACCCGTTGTAAATGGTTGGTGAGAGAAGTTGCAATTTTCAATCTTTTTTTCAAGAAACTGCTACAATTTTGCTTATTAACAAAACCCCGAAATAGTTTCCTCACTAAATACGAAAAAACGAATCTTTCTACAGTTTTCCTAATAAAATTTAATAAAGAAATAAAAAATAATAATAAAATCTAATAATTTTTTTTTTTTTTTTATTATTATTATTTTTAACAATTTTCTAGTAAACAACTACAATATAAATTTGCCTCAGCGCCTCTAGGGCATTATTGAGGCTAACTACCAACAATTTAACAGTTAACTTATATTTTACATAGAATAATCAACAATAATAATGTTTTTTTTTTTTAATCTTTATGGAATGCAATGTATTATAAAAATATTTATGTTTTTTATAAAAAAAAACTTGTTCGGACTTGAATCTTTCTATAGGGTGGCGCATAAGTATCGCTAAGATTTGATCAGTGAATACATTTTTTGCTTAAGTCTTTTTTTCGTCTTTTTACAGAAAATTTATGATGGAAAGGTTCAGCACAGAACAAAGAACCAAAGCTGTTCAATTTTACTTTGAAAGTCGGCATTCGATTATTCAGATCATATCAAAATTTCTTTCATGTTCGAATCAACAATTTACCAGTTGGTTCAGCGTTTTGGGCAGCAAGGGGCTGTTTGTGATCTTCCGCGTGCTGGAAGACCTCGTGCAGTTCGAAATAAAGTAACTATTGCTGGAGTACAAACAAGTATTGAGGAAAACCCCGAAACTTCCACCAGGCGACTTTCTCAGTAGTTAGAGATGTCTAGGCGGTCTTTGCAAAGAATTTTACATACATATGTACATCTTTTCCCATATAAGATGCAATTGGTTCACGAGTTAAGACCAAATGATGCACAAGAACGCATTCAATATAGTCGCCGTTAACGTTACTTAAGCGCCACCCATTATAATAAAATGGCAACGCAAACTCAATATGTTTGACCCTGGCAAATGTCGCAAAGGGACTTTGAAATATTTTACATTGAAAAACCAAACAGCAATAAATGCTACCTTTATCATTTCATGGGTCTTTCTGTGACAAATTTCGAAAATCGGACAACGTTTCATCATAACTTTTATGAAATTAAATTTTCTTTTCTTTCATGTAAAAAACAACTGTTCAAAACGGTGGAGAAATATATTTTGTGATAAAAGTGTGATTTAGAAAACGGCATGAAAGAGAGTATAATAGACCGAACGTTTTGGAAATTTAGAAATTGAGCCATTTTATTGATAGAAAATTCACAAAATTAAAAGAAACTGTTTAAAAGTTTAAAAAGAATGTGATATTTTTTGCGATCGTTTTATTATCTAATATAAAAACTTAGCTGAACAAAGAATTAAAATTTGAAAAACAATTATTTTTTCAAATAACGCCTCTTCGAACTGCATATCGATACATACATATTTGTGTTTACAAAGTAAAATGATTTAAGAGGAGTTAAGACAAACTACAGTTTATACGTTTCTGTTGTTGTCCTCATTTAGACACATAATTGTGTCCAATCTTCAGTCTAAAATTCGGTGTATTTCACAAGTTATACAACTTTCCAATGAAGTGATTTTTGATTACATAATAAATACCTTAAAAAAAATATGTAGAGAATATGTTTTTTGCTATCATTGTTTATGATATTAAGGCTCTAAAACCATACTTACATATATATATTCATGGTACTGTTTTTTTGAGAAACGCTTAATATTTCAAAACAATAAATTAATTGTTCAGTCATGTTTCCTTGTAAGCACAGAAATATATACTCTAAATTGGAAATTCAATAATTCCACGTCAGGATCCTTAACATTTGTGGGAAAGTAAATTTTATGAAATGCAACACAATCTATTTGAAAGATCTTTTTGATTTGTTACACGATTTTACGTACGTTCCAAATCAATCTTAAACTTCTTATGTGTCTTTTCCAGGTCAAAGTTTGACCGAAAATTATTACGTTTATAGAACGTTTAATCTAATATTTAGAAGAGTAATCGATTTACACAGAAAGACGTTGAAAAACAATTTCATGTCGTTTCAAAGTATTAGACAAATAAAAACGTAAATGTGATGTATTTATAACAACTCTCACTAGATGGAGTTATAATCGTTATGGTGAAAAAAAAAACTTGCGCAATAATAATGGGTATTTTCTGCGTCATTTCAACAATTTTGCCGTTTATTCATTAGTTCAAAGGGATGTACGAGTATGGTCGTATTTGATAGACAGTAGAAATACTTAACTCATTTAGGTTTATTAATTTAGTGCTTTCAAAACCTACCGTCTGGTAAGGCTATCGGTTGTTAAATACCTGTCATCTGAAGTGTTATTTATTGAATAAAAAGTTTACCATTTATGAATAGAAAAGAGTGAAAAGAACGTGTAAAAATAGCTAAAACTTTCTCCAAAAGTGCTGATTCGAACGTGGGCTTCCAATCGAAAAAAAATTTTCTTCAGCAATGAAGCTTATTTCTCACTCCATGATTACGTCAACAAGCCAAAATTGCGGCATATGGATGTCGCCGAACCCAGAAATGATTGTGAAAAAGAAGTTGCATCCGGAAAAAGTGACTGTTTGATGCCCATTATGGTCTGGAGGCCTTATTGGACCATATTTTTTTGAAAACTACCTCAAGACGATCCTCTGCTGCAACCAATCCAGAGGCGAACATTTAAATGACATTGTATTTCGTATATAATGGCGTTATAATAAAATAAAAGTTTCATTGAAATCATAACTTTATGTGTGTTGTATTGAGCTTCACCTTCGAAAGAGAAAAATGGATAACCTTACATTTTATTCCTGAAACTAAACTAAAAATACGAGTTATCATTTGAAAAAGCAGGCAAATTTGTAATTATCAATTGAAACAGTGTAATTAGCGACTTTATTCCATTATTTTAACTTTGAAGTGTGCATTTCAATAACCGCCACCACCCATTTTTCACTTTTGCTATAACAATTTTCTTTATTTTATTTGCAAGTCTAGAAACCTTACTGTTACTCTAAAAAGGCAACGGCAAATGTATTCAATGTTTAGTACAAACAACCCTGTTATAGATTAAATACCAAATTTCCGTAAGAGTTTAATACTGACTTATCGCTTAATATGCTATACAAAATTTACCAAGTAATGACATCTAAAACAGTAAACAAAAAAAAGGAGTTCTCTTAAACTTTATGAATGAACCGTGAGAGAGCTTCCCACATTCAGTGAGCTTACACGCATTCGAGTTTTTGACTCACTCAAAGTGATCTACAGTTTAAAGACGATTACGAACCTCACAGTTTCAAAAGCATTTACAAAACTTGTCGACTACTGGACTACTCGAAGTGTTTATTAGACGCAACGGGATGACTGCTGCTCAAATAATGATGGATGGTAGTATCGGGGGGGTTGAACCCGAGATCATTCGGACGATAGTCACGTTTGCTAAACAACTTTTCACAGTCATTCACGACATTTCAAAACAGTACTAATATTAAAACACACTGAAAACAAGACTAATATTAAAACACATTGCCGGAAAGAAAATGCAACTTGAAACGATTCAAATCGGGAGTTTGTAGCTCAACATACGGTCTTAATCGTGAGCTATGGAATCATCTTTTTATTGGTTGTATCAACAAGTACCGATGTGGCGAATATCATTTAATGCAAAGATACTTTCATAGAAATATATTCGAAATTTTCATCAAAAAATGTGCACGGAAAGTGATTGAAAATGTTGATCAACATTCGATAGAATCATTTAAGGGCGTTTTATCAAGACTTTCAGTAAGTCCTTTGTTAAAAAACTCACAGAAATCGAGTTTTTGCCGCTGCAACGTGTCGTTTGTTGTTTTAAGCATTCCTGGGGTGCGTTCCCTTGTTGGGAATTCATTTTGTAATTTTATTATCGTAATATAACGAGTCGTTTTATGACTCTTTGGGAATAACGTTGAAAACTTTATGTTATTTTGAAAATGTTAAAATTTTAAGTGTAAATTCTTTACAAATTTCGGTTTAAACAGACAAGTGTCTGATAATTAGCGATGGCGGTTTCTTGGCCAAATAATTCTCTCTCAACTCTAAGCCAGAAAAAAACAGGAATAAAAAACTGCTAAAACTGCTATTCTTTGGATAATTTCCTCAAGATTTGACGCCGACAACATCAGACTCAATTTAGAGCATATTTTCTTCTTTTTTTTTTAACAATAACAAATTTTTATTATTAAACTGTACAATACTGTAGAATAATAATATGTATATTAATATAAGTTTTAACAAGTTACGCCCCAGCGTCTAAAATAGACATTATAGAGGCAAGTTGGCAATAAAATTCAATATCTTTTACAATTATGTTACAGAAAAATTATTACAAATTTTTAAAATTAATTCAAATTTTGTATACAAACAAAAGTTTAAATAAGTATTCCTTCAACATTTTGCAGTAAGTGATTTTTCAACAAATTTTTGAATGTTAGAATATTATTTGCGATTTTTAAATTTCGAGGTAAATTATTATACGCATGGCTACCCGAATACTCAATTCTCTGCTTCGTAATTTCAAGTCTACACTTTGCTACCCTCAAGTTACTGCTATTTCTGGTACTGAACACTTGTTGGTTGATAGCAAAATGTATGGTGTGATGTCCTATATTGTGTAAGCATTTGAGTACATACATAAGGAGTTTCATTAGGTAAGTACCATGCACAGGTAAAATGCTAGGGAATATGCTTCTGTATAGCGAAAGTGTTGAATATGTTAGAGGCAGATTTGCCACAGCTTTCAAGGCTTTGTTTTGAATTCTTTGTAAAGATTTCAGTTCTGTACTTTTTTTATACCCATATAAAACAACCATGTAATTGAAAATACTTTGAATTAAAGTTTCATATATTAAAAGTTTCACTGTTCTATTAAACTTATTTTTGAATTTATACAAAATACCTACTACTTGAGCTGATTTGCCTTTTAAATGTTTAATGTGTGTATCCCAGCACAGATTAATTTGTAGAAATATACCTAAATACTGGACACAATCGACTTCTTGGATAATGTTACCATTAATATATATAGAAAAATGGTTGTTGTGATCACAATAAGGCTTAAATCGTATCAACTTTGTTTTTGTGGCATTTAGAACTAGTTTGTTTATTTGAACAAATTCATATATCAAGGACGCGTCACGTTCAATATACGGTCTGGCAACTGTTTCGTGCTGGTAAGGGTATACAGGGTTGCCCATATTCGACGGACCCATCTGGCAACGCCATAAC